>JAHWFP010108822.1:725-16408 GCA_023313725.1 Lithobius niger | reverse complement strand
CCCCCCCCCCCCACCTCCGGGAACCCGCCTTTCCCCTCCCCAGATATAATCTCTCGCTCCGCTCCCGTATCTCAACATGTAATGGTGGTGGACCTAGTTATTTTATGAAGCTTTCTAACTGACATATGCATTTTCTTACATTTGGAGGACAGCGTTTCACCTCGTTCGGCAGCATTTCATAATTTCAGCACATTCTGCAAGTGATCCACTCCAGGTTAAACATGTCAAAGACTACACACGATTATTGAGTGCGCATGAATTGGCATTACGGGATGTTCATTATTTAACGACTTACACTAATGTCACATCCATTACATATTTCGGAGAACACAAATTGCGCTCGTTCGGTATACCTAAATTACCACGCAGTATAACTGCAGGACGTCGTGCAATATCCACGCGCACTACTGCGCTAATGTTTGTTTCTCTATTCAGGAGAGATTTATCTACAACACGTATTGAAGATCCTCTCATTTGTTCAGTAAAATACCGCTCTGTTGGACTATTAGTTCAAATTAACATTGATGTTTCGCATCATTTGACCTGAATCCCGTTTTCCACAAGGTAGAATTATCGGCTGCACCTATCTTATTTAGTGCCGACGATATCAAGATTGAAAATATATCTGCCATCATGAATACATACAATTATTGAAATGTATACCGTATATTCGCCGTGTGATGTCCGCAGGCAGATCAAGTTGTTGGCACTGTCAATCCGTTGTAGCCTCTGGTAGGTGTGCACACTCAGAACACCTGCTTTCTTTCGTTCACCGAGAAGTGTATTGTGTATCCTCGCAAGGCCAGTCTTTAATGCAGACTGCTTGCTTCGTTTACCCTTTACCTTGTGATTTCTTTTTTTATTTAAAGGAGCCTGTTCATCGTTTCTATGGCGCCGCCCGTATTCTAAACAGAGCATCCATGTTCCAGATTCCTCGTCATCCGATAGGCTGATATGGGTCACGTGGTCTCGTTTTAGTTGTGATTTCTTTATGAAAAGTGCAGCGCTGCTGCGAATAGCATTGTTCTATTTTTAATTTACCGCAATATTCTTTATATTGCTCAAAGATTCTACGGTGCTGCATCTAGGAGTTGAAAAAGTGAAAAGAAGCTTTTAACAGCGGGAACGTAACACGTTTGATTTTAAAATTTTGAGAATGATTCTAGCCTACTCTGCGTTTCTAGTCTAGAGTAAAACACGGGTGGTGTTCGTTACTTTAGGGTCCTAAAGGTCTCCTTAAAGGGGGGTTACCACCATATGAAAGTGCCGCATCTAGTGCCATGTAGTTCTGTCTAGCACTGGCTGGCAGCAAGTAAAGGAATGCACAGAGAAATATCCTCTAACTCAACAAACAATTCACGTCTCTCCTTTATTATAGAGCAGTGACATTTGCCGCCATATTGGCACCAGTATGTGTTTTGGAGGACTCAACTACAAGGTGCACTACATAAAAATGAAGGGAAAAACAACGGAAGAGCGGATTTCTTAGGCTTAAAATAACGTTGTTTTCTCCAACAACAAAAATCGCGCGTTTTAGGTCTAAGAAATCACGCTTCACAGCATCGGCTTCAGTATGACGCCCTTCTGTTTCTCTCTGCAGTGCCCCTTGCAGCTAACTCATTAAGTCTCCAGCATAGCGTTATATACAATAATACTACGTCGTGTCACTGCTCTTTTGAGTAAAAATTTAGTACGTCTGCGCGCAATGATATTACTTCCACTAGATGGTGCCACGGTAGAATATAAAGAAAATACCGTTGCTCTATCTAGTGGCAGTAGTATCGTTAATCTTACCAGCTTGTTTCCAGGTGCACGCAGACGTACCAAATTTTTACTCAATAATTAAAGAAGCACGTGACGTTGTGTTAAAAGATGTTTCTTCGAGATAGCGCTCGATGCTGGAAACTTTCGTTTGGCGGCAACCGACCTTTAATTTCCAATACAACTGATTGGTTTCAATGCCCTCCAATTGTTTGGAGAAACACATGAATCGATATCGATTTCCGTACTACTCAGCTTACCTTTTTATCCAAAATGTCGGCTTTAATTTCCAGTACGATTCTAGCGTGAATGATGCACCTTGTCAAACGTTTCACGAACAAAGCCGGCAACAGTGACCTTTCCCTAAAAATAGCCACGTTAGCGTGCAGTAGTGGCTTAATCTTGTGAGAATGATGTGCCTTGTCACGTATTCTACGAACTAGGCCTAACATGGGTAGTAAAAGGTGCGCCCTGACAAGGCAAAACTCACAACCTTGGAATTCGCACAAATTTTAATTTTCAGAGCTATCCTTGTTCACAATGATGATGCTTAAAACCTTTTATAAGCAAACGCAAATCGTTGTAAATAATATTAAGGAAAATTGGAAATCAGCCATCAGCGAAAATTATGCACTAGAATTAACGTAGTTCAGTAAGCCACCTTTAAGTACTTACCAATCGTCTCCACTGGCGATTGGAAAGTGTTTGTTTATATGTATATATGCACGCGTTAAATGCTCAGCGTATGGACGTTTCCTTTTGGCCATGTCAGTATAGCTCAGCAAAGGTCATGGATTCGATTCCCCGCTCAGCCAGTCTGACATATAAGTCCTAAAGGCAACGTACATAGGTTTGCATCTGTATTTATTTTACGTTTCGTCGGAGTGGCATGACCCGGATTCGAACCGTGAACCGGCAAGTGATCTAGTGCCGAACTGGGTAGCCGGTTCGAATCCGGGTCATGCCACTCCCACGAAACGTAAGTGCATAAAGGTGGCTTACTGAACTACGTTATTTCTAGTGTATAATTTTCGCTGCTGGCTTATTTCCAATTTTCCTTAAAACCTTTAAAGCATCATCATTGTGAACAAAGAGCAAAAGTTACGGCTCTGAAAATTAAAACTTGTGTGCATTCCAACGCTGTTGTCAGTTTAGCCTTGTCAAGGGGTATCTTTTACTACCCATTTTCGCCCACTCACAAATTAAGTTTGCAATAAGCCTAACAGCTTGGAGTGAGTACTTCACTTCGCACCGGAAACAAACACACACATAGAAACAAACAAAACTTAAAAAGTTACTTCCGTTCTTTGTTCCATGTCCAACATCCTACACCACCACCTTAATAACTAATTGATATTTAAAACTAATTAGGCGCTGCTTTTGTTAGCTGAGCAATTTTCGCCTTTGAGGGAAAACGAATCACGGTGTTGCTACAAAAACAAGAGCGAAAAGATGAACTTTGACACGAACGAATACAAGCAGTAATTAAAGGATTGCAGATAAGGAGAGAGGTCTGGCCTTTACTTTCGCCTCAGGGCGCTTTTCGTATGTTCACCAGAGAACAACAGCTCTATTAACATGCTTCTTGTCTATAGCAGTGAAGTGTTAGCAGTTTTAGAGCATGGTGCAGGTTTTAAGAGTGGTAATTGTCCGCCTCCAGCAATTCTCTGCAGCACAATAGAAGTGTGTCATAAAGTAAATACAAGGGAGAAGGCCAGCACAACGGACAAACGTGCAGTGCGACAAAAGCGCAGTCTGCGCGTGCAGAGAACCGGAAATTAAGAAGCGAAGTAATCCATTTTCTTAAAGAAGCATACATTCAAAAGGAAAGTGGAAACTTGGTTTTCCATAACGCTAATAACTAGAATCTTTGGATTCGGGAGATTAGGGCGGGTTTACGAAACGACAATGTATCGCTTACTAGCTGTTACTTCGTTAATACTAAATCTGTGGCTGCTTCTCGCCTTTATCGAAGAATGCGACTTTCGAGTTGTCTATACGTAGTAACCAACCACGGGAACAACGCGGACGTAGTTCTTCTCCTCGTGCCTCGCGACACGACGTACGATGCTTGCAACATGACGGCGTCGATTTACGACAACAAGAAAACAATTTGTACTGCAGTGCAAAACGACGGACTGATTTCTGAATGGCAGCATTCGATGGTTTGTTTTCGATTCGATAACCCCAAAATGGGCACCATTTTGGAATTTAAACTTCTCGCTGCGAGCAGCTGCTGGAAGCTGCACTTTGAGCGAGAATAGCAAATTTTGGAAATAGGGTGAAATGACAACAATGTTGTAGCAATGTTTAAAATTACTGTTACACCTAGTTCTGTATCCGTGTCCTTATTTATTTATTATTATTAAAGAAAGAAAGATTTATAAAACATTTAATTTGTTATCTATTGTAGCATTCGTTCAGTATAGAAACGTGAAACTAATATCATAAATCAATAATGGCTGACTAGGAAATAGCGTTCGGCGAGCGGCATAAACGCACCCTTAGGGCGCATTTATGCAACAACTCGCTTTTGTATTCTCGCAGCTATAGTATTTAATCGCGATGGCAAAGATGTCGTTGCCATGGTAACAACGCTACCTGGATTAGCTAAGTCCAACATCATATCAGCAAAAGCTTGCAGTCCTATAATCCGTGACAATAAGAAAAAAAATTCCTCCTGACGAAACAACTTTCCCAGTCACTCACTTCAGTCAGTTCTGAACTCATGTTAAACCACGCGCAATGGCTGTTTGCCGTGACGTCATCATGAGTTAGCCAATGATGAACGAGAACAACAGCTGTTTTGCCGTCTGAGTGGACTAGCCCAGTCACGTGACATGCACGTCACAGCAAACAGCCACGGCGCATGGTATAGTAATGTTTTCGTTGAGAACCGGTGCAGCCAAAACCGTCGCCATCTTGGAATATCAGATGATTTCTAGCATCTAGCTGCGAGAATGCAATGGCGAGTCCTTCCATAAACGCGCCCTTATGAAGAATTCCCTTAGAAAGGAACGAGTTGTATTGGATTGTATGACGGATTGCATTGCCTAACTTGGCGATTTTTGTATTTCAAAATGAACCCAACATGATGACCCGGATTCGAACTCGCAACCCAATTCGTCCCCACATCAATGGCATAGCGCCCTTACGCTATAGCCACTCCTCCACTGACATAAAGATGACTCACAGATCCCGTTATTAAGCAGTGACCAGAGCTTCATTCCACCGAAAATGTTTGTGGCGATAGACAATGGAGAAGGAACACAATTTGCCAATGGCCGCAAGCAATCTCGGTCGAATGTAGCCCTTTATAACGGGTTCAGTGAATCATCTTTATGCCAGTGGAGGAGTGGCCATAGCGATGCAGGCGCTATGACATTATTATGGTGACGAATTGGGTTGCCAGTTCGAATCCGGGTCAAGCCACTCCAACGAAACATAAGTGTATGAAGGTGGCTTACTGTATTACGTTATTTCTAGTGTATGATTTTCATTTTTTGGATTGCTTTCCTCGTTCCTGGGTCTCACGTAAGCCTTATAGTTTGTAGCCTTACTAATGTAGTTTTATCTTCCGAAATGAAACATTTTTTTTCATATAGCCAACCCTTTTGGCTTTGGCAGCAACAATGCTACAATGTGTGAAGAATTTCTGTTTTTGTTGAAAAGTGATGCTCTTAACACGTCATATTCAGTGTTTCTAAAACTATTTCGGAGAGGTAAGACTCTACATTTCTAGGTGTTAATGGGGAGTTGCCACATATCCGACCTGTTATTTAAATAATTGACTGCACTCTGCAGGGCTATTTATATTACCATATAACTTAAGATCGTCAGCAAACATAGGCATTTTTACATCACCAAACTTCGGGACCAAATCCGAAATAAACAACTGAAATAACAGTGGGCCTAAAACTGACCCCTGCGGGACTCCACTCGTCATTGGCGACTCACATGAGGAAGAATTACCAACAGAGACCTCCTGGAATGTATGCGTCAGAAAGTCCTCAATCCAGTCGTAAATTAGACCCTCGATACCTAAGAACTTAAGTTTGAAAAGAAGCTTCCTGTGTACTACCGAATCGAAAGCCCTGACAAAAACGATACAGACGGTGTCGACCAGCATCCCAGAGCATGTCCAGTCAGCTATGCAATTTCTCATTTGCAGAGTGGTGGACCTACCAGGTAGGAAACCAAATTGGTTTGGAGGAACGAGATCAAATTAGGAAAACAAATTTGGACAAGATTCAACATCTCCTGAATCTGATTTTACCAAAATAATGCTAAAAGGCATCAGTTTTCACGCACATGGGCGAACTGGCGTTTAATCAGGAGGCGATACACGCAATTTCTACACCAGTTGGCCTTGGATTCCAGTAGCCATCTGCTTCGCCGCTTCAAACTCGTGGAACGTTGTTGCACGCTGAGGAGCCGCATGTTTGGACTAGTCCTAGCGCTAGTGGTATTTTTTTAAGGTGCGTTATCTGAGAATACAATCACGACTACAGTCGTTCCACATTTGGCTGCATGGGGTCGCGACCATGAACTGAAGATGGAACATACGGGAACATTATCTTAGATACTCCATCGAGCCCTACGGAATCGTTTTTATGTGGCTCCTGGCATAATGTAATAAGAATAAAGTAAGAATATCTCCAACGTTCCTGCGAGCAAATCCCCTATAGGCCTACATCTGCTAAGAAAACGCACTGAGCTGCTGTCCATTCTATCCTTCTTAAAGAATCAAATCGCTGACTTAGCACCTTTACTTTTATGGATGTCGTACCCTCTTCGCGACAGTATTGGGCTGTGTAATGTAGGATAAGTTCTCAGTTACATTAGCCTGCCCGTCAAATAAAGTGCTTGGTGGATTTCATAAATATTCTTAAATTACTCCTGCTATGCAATTCACTCGTCGTCGGGGCTCAAACTGTATTTTGCCCGACCGTCGTCTTGTCAAATCCGACCGTCGTCGGGAGACTGCTTTCTCAGCTCCGCTCTACTTGCTGCTCAAGGAGTTTCGAGAAGAAGGAAGCAACGTTTCCCTCAAGAATCTGACTTGGTTGCAAGCCAAAAGTCTGCCAGGCAAAGCGTGGTGATGGTGCTAGCTGCTTCTGCCAACACCGCCTAAGGCAAGGTCGTCGCCAGGGTTATCAGCTCAGAGTTACCCTTCGGCTGGACCAGAGGCAAGGCAAGGCAAGCAGACAGACGAGGACGGAAGGAAGGGAGGACCTGAGCGAGAAAGCCGGCAAGCAAGCAGCAGCCAATCACCAACAGCCTACACCTGATTGACGGATCCACAAGGGAAAGGAAACGTCACAGGGCTGTCACGGACCGGCTCACGTCGGTTTTTGGATGAGTAGGACAAAAAGGGGAAGAAGAGGAGTAGAAGAAGACCCCCGTGCAAGAACAAACGAAAGAAAGAAAACTAAAAGAAGGCAAGGGAAAAGAGTTGGAAATAAGAAGAAAAAAAAACCTGAAGAAAACTGGGAAAGGCGAGAAGAAAGTCGAGTCTAGTCGGGATGGAGGCTTTTTACTTGAAGGCGACAGTAACAAGAGTTGAAAGATGACGCGAAAGAAGGCAACCAACCACGACGTGGCTGCGAGGGTAACGTGTGATTGGTACGTCGTCTTGACAGGGTGCTTCTTGCCTAAGGGTGAGATTTTAAGCACACTAATTTTGACAGTTGATGTAATAACAGCGTTTTCACTGATACTCAGCACTGGGGGTCATGGTGGCCAGTGGTTAGCACGGCCGTCTCAGCCCATTTCAAGAAATTGCCTAGAAAAGATTCTAGGCATTTTCTAGAAAAATTGTCCCTCTCCATTCCGAAATAAAATTAGCAGTTGCAAAGGACTTCACCGCCACTATTTTTTTTTCCTCACTACATCAGACGATAACGACGATAATGACGATTTTGTTAATATACCCTGGTCAGTCATTGAACTCGACTTGGCTTGAGCGCAGGCAGGATCGAATCGAAACGGACTCACCGTGTTCGGGGAAACCAAGAGACTCCCTAACTAAGATCATAGAGCACGGGTGGCACTTATTTTCGAAGTTGCAAATTTTTGTGGTCCTACCCTCTGATTTTGTTCCAATACATAAAAAAATAATTCTGGCAAAATTTGAGCAAAATTGAATAATATTTAAAGGTAGCTCAAAGAAGTTGAAGTTTCTCATTTTACTGTTCAATACATTGTGCTTTGAGCACACGCCAATGGTCTCAGTATGACTTCTATTGATGAAGACAATCAGTTCTTACTGGTTAGCGAGAGCCAGGCTGACGAGGGTTAATAGCAGGTTTGGATGTGATTCTCGCCAAAAAGGAGAACACGATAGCAGAGAGCAATTAAATAATTGCAAGGCGTCGGCGATTAGAGCAACCCTGAGAAGCAGAAAGTTTCACTGCAGCAGTGCTTGCATCTTCAGTTCAGAATAAAAGGGGCAAGTCGAGAGGTGGACTTGGATGAAAAGGATCAGCTGGAAACAGTCGGAGAAATTTACATTAGTTATTTTTACAGGTATCAATCGAAAGGCAACAATTGTCCATGCAGCAACTGCCAAGAGTTAGGGCCACGGCACCAGTAACATTGCCCTGAATCATGACACCTTACAATGAAAAAAAATGGAATGTCGAGCTGCAAATCGTCCAAGCTAAAAGAAGATTTTCAAGGACATGTTTCTTTAGTCGTGTGCTGGGATGGAAAACTCTGGCAAGATGTTCGATTGAAGGAGAAAGGTGACAGGCTACCAGTCCTCATCTCATTAAAAGAAGTTTCTGAGTTACTCAACATCGCCAAACTTTGCACAATTGGGGTATCCATGAAAAAGGTGGCTGCTATGTGCTTCGATACGACCAGTTCAAACACTGGCCAGCCATGGTGCTTGTGCCATCTTACAGAAGTAGCTTGGCAAGAATCTTCCTTACTTAGCCCATCGTCACAATGTTATGGAGCTCATCAAGTTTGCATGGGGCCTTCCTCAGCTTCGAAGTTCTCCTTTTTAAATGATTTCAAGCACAGTTGGTGTTTCATTAAGGCAGATTCCAGAAAGATGTTTATAACTCGGATTTTTAAATTTGTTGGAGAACATAAGGAAAACATCCTGGAATTTTTTAAGACACAGCTACAAGAGGAACACTCCAGAGATGATGTCCGAGAAATCTACGAGCTTATGATTTTTTTGGGTGCTGTTCCTACTCGAGGAGTAAGAATCATGGCTCCCGGAGCAGTGCTTCATGCAAAGTCCTGAACTCCTTACACATCTCGATGTTCTGATCTCAGTTAAAGCTCACATGTCGAGAGGAGAGTGGACTTCGCGACCTGTGAATATTTGCCGTTGGGTATATCTGAAGGCATGGACGACAGCTCCCTTAGCTCCAAATGCACCATACACATTACACCGAGTTCCTGTTACTTCAGCCCTCCTTTACTACTCAAGCATTCACGCTGCCATTTCCAAAGCAGCTTTAGAGAAGCTTGCAGAGCACCTGCGGTGTTTGTCAGAATATCTTATATCGCTTTCGCTCTCTGATATGCAGTTCCCTCTATCTACAAAGCAGCTTATAGTTAGAACCATGAAAGAGGAAGAGATAGATGAGGACCATCCAAAGTGAGTCAATGTCGACCTCAAATCCTTTTGAGAATTGAATTTGGAGAATTATGCGAGCAAGAGATCTAACTCGTCATTTGAAGTAAGGGAGCTTCCAATCTGGTCCTTCTATATAACCCAGTAACGTGGTAAGATAAAGACACCTAGCTACAAGAGAGCTGTAGAGGTAGTGAGGTCAATGAAAGGTGTGAATGTCCACGTTGAACAGTTGCATTAATTCACGAGTTCAGTGGAATCTTCACTCGAAAAGAACCTCGGCTACAGTTTTCGTTGCATGTGGTAGAAGATCACCTGAACGTTTTCCCAGACACCAGAAAAGAGATGCATGCTGGGCCAGCTGGACGAGTAGCTGTAGCTAATAGAGGATACTGATCCAACTTAAACAACTGAAGTGTGCAATCATGCATGCTATCAACCGTTCAACATTAAGTGAGACACATTATTTCTTGTGCTATTTGTTACAGTAGCGGCAGTATTATTACATGATGAAATTTCAGGTGACTTGAGCTACCTCTAAATATTAATATTTTCCCCTTAAATTTTTTCTGTGTAGTTTCTATAATAAAAGGAACAACTTGGGAGGGTAGGGTCCAACAATTTCTAAAAAAAATTAAAATCGATTTTTTAAGCGACACCCTAGATTAACGTATTTTTTAATCCTTTTTCTTGGTGACGGGCGGACGTTTGGTTTCAATGAAGCAAAAGACGTAAGGTTTCACGCCAGTTTTTACAAATTAAACCCAGCAACAAAATACTTTTCTGTTTTTGGGACAGTACTGACAACTTCGTTCAACACCCATACCAGTAAACAGATCCTTTTTACCATGTAAAAAAGTAAATAATTTTAACAACCTTGTTTACATAGAGTGTAAGCTGATAGAAGAGTTGATAGAAGAGTTGATTCAGAATTGCCAAGAATTTGGGCAGCAGCTTCATGGACATCCATTCTTCTACCACTTGGAAATGCCCTTATTGCTTCATCTAACTTGATTGTTCGATCACCTTGTTCGTTGACGTTTAATTGGCAGGAACATTTGCTCATCTGACATTCGGTAATCGGTTGTTTGTGTGTAACCGACTTCCTGCTTAACGTTTGTTTGCACGAGTCGTCGTCATCGTGAAGCCTTGACCAGTTAAGCTTAAACCTGATGTGACGTAAACACGACACTAAATACGTCAAGAGTGATCGATCCAATCCAGACCTTCAATAGGCCTACTATACTTTGTGTCCCTGCTAGTGGAATTTTCATAGAAATAAAATTTGATACTAGCAATGGACAGTATGAGGGTTCGTATCAGAGATGGAACTGACCCATGGGTCGGGGGTCAGTGAGTCAATGGGTCAAATGGGCCATGGGTCAAGACCGTTCGCCCACTGAACCACAGCAATCTTACGGTAATCAGCAGTTTTACTAGTACTCTTTACAAATTTGTCTTACGCTTTCAAGAATAGTTTCCCCCAGAAAGCTAAAAACCCAAAATAAAGGCACGGTGGGGAGGACAGAAATGCTCCTTTTGCATTTATGTTATGCTTATTGTTTTTGTTTTTTTGTGTTTTTAGGTTTAATTTATATTAATGAACTGCGAAACATATTTCTTTGCTGCAAATTATTGTAACACCGTGTTGTGTTTATTTAATTAATGCTTCTTTAAAAAATTGGATTGTTGGAAATTTCATTGCATGCTTTTGCGTACTGTATTATTTTTTTCATAGCGTGGGATGAGTCATGGACGATGGGTCACATTTTTGTTCTTTACTGGGTGGGTCCAGTGGGTCGTGGGTCAGAGGTCGGAAAAAGCGACCCCACTTCCAACTCTGGTTAGTACAGCAAAAGTGTTTAATTTAAATATTCCAGTATTTTCCAATACCACTTGAGCAGTATTTTCCAGTAGTTTCCTTTAACCATTGGGAGGTTTTAAACATGGGGCAACCATTTAGTCAAGATTTAGTTTACACACAATTATTTTTAGGTAATAAAGTTTAATGGGTGACGCATAGGCTAAGATAGAAAAAATCAGTCATGAACTAAATTTGTATAAATGGAAAACGGTAAACAAAGCCAGACAGTGAAACTCATACACTAGAAATAACGTAATACAATAAGCCACCTTTACGCACTTACGTTCCGTCGGCTTAGTGTACTAAGTTATTTCTAGTGTATGATTTTTGCTGTTTGGCTTGTTTTCTTCTTTCCTTTACATAATTTGGAACAATTTGTGTATATGTATTTAATTCTTCCAGTTTTCTTTTAATTTTTCACTTTTTCCCATTTTTGTCTTTTTCCGTGACGAATTCCGTTACGTAAGCCAATCGTGAAGAATGGAAGGCTCATTAGACTGAGGTCAAAAGGGTATAACCAGCATACGGCAGTCAAAAAAAATATTTCTAATGTTTTCCATGAACGAGGATTTTTCAGTTAGAATGTTCTAGTATTTTCCAAATCGTAGTTTTATTTTCCAAGTATATTCCAGTTTTTCTACTATTCGAGTGAACTCTGGAAAGTAAATTCAGCTGTGCAGCGCGTAAACCTGGCTATGAAAGCAGCCATGTTTGATAGGTCACGTGACGTATAGGAGGAAGCTTCACCATTGGTTGCCAGAGTATATTATAAGCTGGTCTAATTTGTTTCGTACGCAGCAGTTTGCTAAGCCCCCTTTTTAATTTCAAACGTTGTATGCAAACATCTGTAACACAAAGAGTTTTGGGATCATTTCGATTCCAGTGCCGAATAGGTGAAGAATGATATCTGGTGCTGTAGTCAACTACGATTTGCTTTTTGAATCAAGACCTATTATGAAAAAAAAACCGCTTCAAATTCCATTTAAATATTCAAATAGGTTACTTATGCATTCGGTGTTGCCGTGAATAGCACAAGAATTACTTAATACGGATGTAAACCTATTTCTGTTGCGTTTTGGATTTAAAAAGTCAACTGCCTGGGCGGGGAATTGAATATATCAGTATGGTTTAGCAGTAGGACCTCGTCCTTAGGTCGTGGGATAACTCCCCGGTCAGGCATTCAGACATTTAAGTTCAAAAGGCAACGTAAATAGGTTTTCATCCGTATTTATTTAACAGCTCTCGTGCCCGTTTGGCTTTCCGTCCTGTTTAGCACGCTCAAGATTTCATATCATTGGACAGCTCTTCGTAATGAAAACGTCGTGCTGAAATCGTTGTCAATAGTTTTAATTTTATGACTAAACCCAAGAATTTTAGGATTGAGAATTTGTGACTGAGACCCCCCCCCCTACCGAAACGTCTTAGATTCATTCCTATTAGTTCCGTCCAAGTTTATAGAGGGCGCCATGAGTTTTATGTGGGAATTTCTACTCAGTTTTCAGCATAAAATTAAACTAAACGAAACTAGCTTATATTTAATTACTATTTAGTTTAGCTTAGTTGTCATTTAGTTTACTGCAGATTTGGGCTGAAAAATGAGCAAAAATTACCAGATGGAACGCGTGGCGCCCTCTGAAAACTCGGATGGAACTAACAGGAATGAATGTAACACGTTTCAATAGGGACTTTTTAGAGTTACAAATTCTCCTCTCCCAACCCTACAAATTCTTGCTTAAACCTAAACGTTAGGTTCTGCTTACCAGTGATGTAAAATTGAAAGGAGCCCTGATCTAAGTAGACCTAATGGACTCATCGATTTTGGCAGTGTCACTCATCTTCTAACGCAAATTGATTTTGGCTGGACCAAGAATTTTTCGACATGACAAGGCTGTTCACTTCGGTCCTGCCTTAGTATTGCAAGATTTGCATAATATTGATTGGGCGGGGGATGTGTAGCTTCAAGATTAAACTAATAAGGAGCAACTTCGAAATAAAATTTCCGATTAGCCAGCGAAAAGGTATAGGCAGTAAGCCAAAAGAACTGATAATTTTTAAAAATTTACCAAGAATTTGACTTAGAAATATTTCCAAAGATTTAATAATAATAATAATAAAGTCAATTTACCCTGCAAGTACGCAGGGATGGAATCGGAAGGGGAGTGAGCCACTAGCACCGATCCAGGATGTAAGTTAAGAAGAACGAGAAAATCAGACGGGCCGTTTGAGAAAAGAGTGTAGATTTTCCTTGGATAGTCTACAACGAAACAAAGCCAAAGAGGGAGCATTGACGGTATCAAAACCCAGGGCATTCCAAATGTGAGCCACCCTCACAGAAAAGAAATTCTTTCTACAATCTAGGCGAGCGGAGGGAATGGAAAGTTTCCAGTTATGTCCCCTAGTACGGGCAATGGTCGGGGCCAGATCGGAAAAAAGGTAAAAAGACGTCAAGTTGCTGGCGGAGTATCTTATAGATTAAGATAAGGTCGAATCTCATCCTACGAAGTTCGACTAATTCAAGTCCAAGAAGGTCGAGACGAACACGATAAGGTTTGTCACGGAGGCCTGCAGGGAGCCTCTTAGTGAAGCGTCTCTGGACAGCTTCAATCGAGTCAATATCGTCAAGAAGATAAGGCGACCAAAGATGATAAGGAGACCAAGACGATAAGGCGATTTGTATGTCTTCTACTATGGTGGAATGTTGTAGTAGTTTATTAATGTCAGTCTTAAGTCTTAAATGTTAAGATTGATTAAATGTCAAGGTGGTCTTTACCGCATGATTATCCCTGGTACGATTTTGTTTACCGGACTCCTTAAAGCTTGTTCTTTTACTGTGATTTTTTTTTATATGTATACTATAAATTCAACGGTTGTAAAGACTCTACACTTCGACTTGAATATTTTAACCAAGTTATTTCCCACTACGTTGTCACACTGCCCCGTTTCTTGCCGCGTTATTGTTTGTTTCTGTTTGGGCCAAGAGTGATTGGCAAAGTTTTCCGTAACAATTCATGTCTTAATATTTCGTTTATTTCTGATTGTTACCAATAATCGGCATTACTTTTCACATTGCCGGCTGATCGCCCTTTTACACTGCTACCGTGCAAAGAATAAACAAGCGAGTTGATTTTAGTTGCTACCTTGCATGGAACGAACATGCTTCCTCTTTCTTTTTTCTTCTTTTTTTTTTACAACTGCCGTGAAATGAATGAACAGGCTCGCACTAGCGTATTGACTCCCTGCGTTTGCATTGGCTGTCACAACGACTGCTTTCCCTGTCTGCCGATCCTCGCCTATGGTTCAGCGTAAGCAGAATATACATAGATTTTCTACGTCTTGGCTTAATTTTTATTGTAATTTGTAAATTTCACACTGCTAGACAACACCAAGGGGTAAACGCGTGTTCAACAATTATAAGAAAGATAAAGAGGCAAGACCCATTCCCCAATAAATACAACCATATAGCAACTTAATTAAATGCCACTTTTAGCTGCAGCGATGGTTTTCGACAACCATAAACATCAGCGTCGTGTTTCGTATCAGATAGAGTCACGCAAATTGCAGGATGGTGAACCACTTATAGCAAATTCACTTCACAGCACCAAGGTTGCACCGGAGATGACAGTCCACTCATTCTGTGTCATGTTAAACGTCCATTGTGGTTCCGTATCTGTGACATCATTTGGTTAAACGAGTGGTGGACAGAAATCGCTCCAAATAATACAAGGGCCGCCGCCATTAAAATGTTGACACACAGGAGATTATATCTGGGGAGAGCAAATTACAGCAATGGAAATCAATTTACAGGGTGCTGCCATTTACTTTTAGTTAATAATTGGTCGCCCATCACCCCTTGTTGAAATACAGTAGCTACAGTTGAGAAAGCCAGACATTAGACAAAATAGGGGATGTATTAAATTGGGGAACTTTAGGCTCAAACGCGCCGGTTCCCCATTTTGATAGAGTGCCCAAATTCTAAAGACAGCATCCACGTTCCAGATTCTCCGTTATCCAATAGGCTGATGTGGGTCACGTGATGTCGTTTTAGTTATGAAAATTCGCGCCGCTGCAGCGAAGTGTTGTTCCTTTTTTAAATTTACCGCTGTGTTCTTTATATTGCTCGAAGATTCTACGGTGCTGTATCTAGGAGTTGAAAAGGCGCCTTTAAATTAGGTTTGGTGCCGTCCTACTGGCATCATGAAAATTTAGGCCGTGATCGGACCACTTTAAATTAGGCACAACTGAAGGCCCAACTTAAAGTAACCCTGACTGGAAAGGACTAAAGAAAAAGAGACCGATTAAAGGCTTAACCAAAAGGGAAGCGTAACCGGAAGGATCCTGCAGGGGAAGTGGACCAGTCGAATGGTTGGTCCGGAGGCTGACTGATTTGGTTACCCCTGACAACCGCGAAGTAAAGGCTCGTTTATTCAACGACAGTTTTCTCGCTCACTAGCTTTTACTTGATCA
>JAHWFP010108819.1:1090-11266 GCA_023313725.1 Lithobius niger | reverse complement strand
CACATGCTTTATCGGTGAGCAAATTTCTTTGATGCCATGTGTGAAAAACAAAATAAGAGGATTACCTACCTACTTTCTGTGATACTGTTCAGGATACTGGGTACATTTTGAATTGCAATGGTCAACGGTAACCACCTCGATTGGACATACCCCCCACCCCAACCCACCCACAAAAAAATTCCTAATTTCTCCCTAAGTTGTCAGTTTCACAGCAATATACTATCGGGTGTCTTGGGGCAGGCAGGGATAACAACGCGTAAAATGAAGATGAAACTCAAAGAATAGGGAAACATGTTATCATACTCCATTCTTCTTGGTTGTGATGCTGTATGAATGAACGAAAAGTTTTTGTTGTTTTTTTTGGGGGGGAAGGGGGGCAAGGATGGTACAATTTGGGGGAGAACAGGCGTATTTGTAGCATGAAGCCATTGACATTGTGTTTTTCTTACTTGCTTTTGCTATTGGCCTTATGTTACCTACCATTCTGTCCAGACAGAAAGTATTTTTTTTTTCGAGTTCCATTTTTTTTTTTTAAATTAAGAATTTCCACGATTTAACAGTAATGTATGATGAAACCTTAATCTGGTTTCCAAATTTGTTTGCCAATGCAGGTGGCAAGCTAGTGTTCTTTGTTTTAAGCCTTACTCTTTCTTTATTCATTTCTTGCCTCATTAAAGAGCTATTTTACTTATTGAATAAGCATCTAATTGTCAAACTTTTAAAAATTTTGTTATAAATTTGAGTAGCAGAATTGTGAAATTTATTCCAAAAAACATGAAATTGCTGGCCCCTCGGGCTAGGCTGACTGAATTTTGTTTCTATTACCCATTACCTGTTAATTTTTGCATTCCTTTCCGGAATGCTGCCTTTTGCTAGAAGTTTTTTTGGTTGTACAAAGCCGTCCAGCCAAGCAAACCAAGTGTGCATGCGTGATTACACTCCTCCATATAAAGGTGAAGAGTCGCGGCCAGAAGCCATCTTTTTTTCTCTAGAAATGTAGAGATAGTGATTCAAGGTGGGTACAGGTAATGCATACTTCCTATTAGGCAATGAAACAATATTCAGCCCAAGGGTCATGCAATTTCATATTTCTGTATGACGTTCGAAACATGAATTATGTTAATTTTTGCATTAACAGTTAAACCTCGTCAAAACTGGCTGTGGGTACCACCCTGATGGGTACACTGGGGTAAGAGCTGGCTCCCCCAGAAAGTTACAAACTTCGCACTGTATTCTGGGAAAATTGTGAAGCAGGAAGACGGTCATTATTATGTGGAAGGTCTGTCCGGTTTTCTTATTTAAAGGAGTCTTGCTTCAGTTCCTTGTTTATTGAAGCTCGCGTTGAACTTTTTTAACGCGAACATTTAAATACATCATTCAACTTTGCTAGCACCTTTTTTTTTAATATGCTTCATGTTATGACTTCAGTTAGGTCCGTGTGGTAAGGATAACTACTACTACCTGAGGTAATTACTAATTAACTGATGTGTGTGCAGCTATTGCATCGTATACCATTCCTTGTCACAAGCTCAGCTGGGAGAGAAGCTACGGCTTTCGTATCCCGTGTCCACGACAGTTGATTCAACATCGTCAGTCTTATTTTATCTGTAGAACAATAAAATGCGTCAACTTTCCGGCACATGCATGAAATGGCGTTGAACCAGGAGGTGAAACACGCCGCGATATCTACCCCAGTCTGCCTTGGCATTAAAAGACAATCTCCTTCCCCGCAACAGTGTCGTTTCAGCACTATTACGTGTGGCATATAGCAGCATGCATGTCTAATCATAGCAAGAGATACGTTTTCACTTATTTATTTATTAGGTTAAAACCTAGGCTACATTTTTTTAACGTCGGTATCCCCAGTGACGGCGTCAGGACTGAATTGTTTGTGGGGCCGACAGAATACACATCTGGAAACAGAGTGGGCGTAGGATTTTTTTTCAAGGTAACCGCATTACGCACTTTTATTCCGTTTAATCCAACCGAAACGTAACGTAAGCTTCAATGTAGTACAATTTATTTGTAAAATACGTCCCATAAACACACTATAAATTTGGCAACCCCAATAATGCCTAGTTACTAAAAAATAAATAAGATAAAATAAATAAAATCTCTGTTTATTCATTTGATTTCAAGTTTAGCTTGCAAGATTTTTATTATTATTTTGTTTTCTGGTGGTGACATGAGTGTTGGGGTTTGGGGAGGGGGGGGGGCATGGCCCAACCCTGGCACCGTCACTGGTTACCCCAGAAATTGTTACAACCAGTCGTTCCAAAACTGGCTGCATGTGGTCACGGTCCAGAAAGAGAGATGGAACATGAAGCAATATTATAATGGACACTCATCGAACCTTACGTGATCTCCTTTATGCAACTCCTGCTCAAACTGGCTAGGCTAGTTAGTTGAAATTCCAGAATATGCAGTGATGATCTACAAGGTACTAAAGCAGATAAAGGCAATTATTCAATAGAAAAAAAGGGAGGCTATGTTCGCTGACTTACTTTGTATTTATTTATAACCATCAGAAAAAAAAAGTATGCCAAGTATGTTGCATCCAATATGAAGTCGTGCATTGCAATTTAAACCCATTCCACGCCATAAGGAATGCTTAAACAAAAAGACAAAATAACAGTCAAGCTACAAAGAGCGAGTTTCCAGCCAGTTCTTAAGTAACTGGAGTGAAGCGAGCAAAGAACAGTCGATTTCTCGGATCCTTGGTCACTTAGCGAAGAAGGTGTTGAACTTTTTGACCAACCAATGAACGTATGGCACTTTTTTTAAAAAGGCCCCTCTAGCCATACATCTGGAGTGGAAGGGGTTATTAATTACAATTTCAAAATTTATGAGATGAAGTTATGTATCAAAATTTTCAGTCCCAAAATCATACTGAATGGGGATTGTGGCCAGCGATTTTAAATAATAGAATTGATAGGCTAGCAAGTCGGTCAACCTAAGTCCGGAATTCGTTAATTTGTGTGTGGTACAAGTTTAAATTTACTCGTGATAACGACCATCACAAAGTTCTTGCTTACGAAGTCAACTACACCACTACATACAATATGGTTTTTCTGCAGCAATAGTTAAAAATTATTTCTGCATTGGACATGCAAAGGGTAAAAAATAAAGTTTCCCTATCTTCAATGTTAGAGACGATAGTTTCGCCCATTTTGGCGCTACAAAAAAGTACAGGTTCAATTAAAAGAAGCTTGATCGGCCTCTTCTTTGGACATTTGTGATTGATATGTCAAGTTTGCTATTATCGGTAGACAACTGCAAGGCATTTCAATTTCAAAGGAAAAAAATTCCACCGGAAAGAAACCTAAATTTTGGGGGGGTTAAAATTGGTTTCTATCGTCTAATACGAAAATTTATACTACCTGTAAATTAAATTGCATTCAGTTCCTGAGTGCTCTCTATGACTTGAGGTTTTTCGCTCTCCTGATCCGGCCAGTGCGCAACCCCACTGCGCATGCGTCACCATGTGCAGTCCTCCTATAAAAGCAGACAGCTCGCCCCTGGCGGCCATCTCTTTTCCTCTCGATATGTCAACCATGATGGTGGCTCAAGAGGGGAGGTAGGGTGGGTATTTACAGGTAGTATAAATTTTCGTATTGGACGATAGAAACCAATTTTAACCCCCCCAAAATTAAGGTTTCTAATCGTCCGTAAAAAATGTATACTACCTGTAAATTAAATTGCATTTACAGTTAGACCTCGTCAATATAGGTGGCGGACACCATCATGGCGAGTTACCCCGGGTTGCGGACTGGTTCCCCCAAAAAGTTTAACAAAACTTTGCACTTTATTGAGAATAACAGAAACAGGAATTTGGATCTCTTTCGTGTTTTAGATGGGGTCTTGCTTCCGTCTTCTGGAGGTCTTGAGGCGGGAGTCTTGCTTCCGTCTTCTGGAGGTCTTCGTTTCTGTATTAGTGCTTAAGGGGGTTGGACTATACATCTGGCTGTTACGATTGATCCCAGACGATATAGCCCATCTTCCTGTCTTGACATGTCTCTGAGATAATGACTTGTGAAGACAGTTTGACTTCTCCATGATGTGGCTTGTAGAATTTCAGCGATGGAGACTTGATTGTGAACGGCCCATGAAGTTGAAAGTGCCCGTAGTTCGTGTCCTGTTGCCTTGATGTTGCTGTCGGTGCAGCTGATGTTCACATCGTCGTATGCCCTGTTGATGACAATTTTGATCCAATTGGCGATCATTGCAGCAGATGTTTGGTGAAGGGAAGGAAGAGTTGAGTGCGACCTCTTCGACATTCGGGGTCACTTGTGCGTTTAATGTAGTATCGCAATGCACGGACGGGACAAAGAGTTCGCTCAGGTTCCTCATCGTAGATGTTTGTGAGAGCTGGGATGATGATGGGTTTGGATGGTTCACATGGTTTCTGAGTTTTGGCTCGAAAGTCTGGTCTGGGCCTAAGATGAATGAATTTGCTATTGTCAAAAAAGAAGCAGTGAGCTGGGTCGTTTGATAGTGCTTGTATTTCGCTGCTGCGGAGGCTTGCTGCCAGAGATGTGAGAAAAACTGTCTTTCTTGTGAGGTGGTTGATGTGACAGGTTTGGATGGGTTCGTATGGATCTTTGGTTAGAGACTCCAAGACCAGGGAAGATCCCATTTCGGGAATTCATGATGAATTGATGGTCTTTCTATTTCGACGGATTTTAAAAGAGATGTAATACGGCAATCTTCGAGGAGGTGTCTGTTTCCGGCGGCCTTGAAGCCAGTGTTTAGGGTGCAGCGGTAGACCAGAATGGTTGAGCCTTTTAGCTTGTCCTTGAAGAGATCAGTGAAGACAACTAGGAGGTCTTGAATAGGGGGACTGATTGGATTTACCTTTTTTCGCTTACACCAATGAAACCAACGTTGCCAGTGGCTGTTATACATTTTGTTGGTGGAGTCCCGTAGGGCTTTGCTAGCGATGCTAGTGGCTTGTTCTTCAAAAATTCCAGCCTCCTTGATGAGTTGGATGATAGTAGCCACCCGTGCAGATGTAAGGTGCTGGAGTACGGGTGAAACTTGGTTCCCTTCTGTTGGGTTAAGAGATCCGGAGGGTTTGGTAGTTGTCTTGGTGCGTGTACAAGAAGGTTGAGTAGGCGAGGGAACCAGGGGGCTGCCGGCCAGTTCGGTGCGATGAGGAGAAACAATCCTTGGACTTGTTCGATTTTCGTTAGAACGGTTGGGAGAAGCTTGAACGGAGGGAACAGGTAAGCGTAGAGGTTGTCCCATGGAAAGGTCAGAGCATCCACTGCGCAGGCCAGATCGTCCGGAATTGGGCTCACGAATTGGGGAAGTTTGGCATTGTGCCTCGTGGCGAAGAGGTCGATCATGGTTTCCCCCAGATGATGAAGAGATATTCGCAAATTGATGTTTTGAGGGACCATTCTCCTGATGGTGGTTTCTTCCGAGATAGTGCATCTGCTATCACGTTGCGGTTGCCCGGAATGTGGAGCGGTTGGAGAGATGTGTTGAGTTCCAAGCATAGGTTGAATATTTCGGAGGTGATCTGATGAAGGGTCCCAGAACGTGTTCCTCCTTCTTTCCGTATGTAGGCGACTGCGGTGGTGTTGTCGGCTTGGACTTGGACGATCTTGCCTGTTATAAGATGACGGAAGTGGAGAAGGGCATTGTGGATTGCTTTCAGTTCGAGGATGTTGATGTGCTCGGCTGTGTTGGAAGGCCAGGTCCCTTTTACCTCGTTGTCCATTATGTGGGCTCCCCATCCCGTTTGGGATGCATCGGTTTGGTTATTGGACGCGTGGTGTAAAGGCGGTGCCCTGGAGTCACAGGCGTGCTCCTGGAATGGTTTCCGAAATGGTTGGTTGTTTGAAGGCTTGAACACTTTCTTAGGCTTGCGAGAGATGTCTAAGTGAGGGGCAAGGGTTGGGATGCGGCCTCTGAAGAGAGTGTCCGTCTCGTGAAGAGGTTGGTTGCGGAGGACATGTTTGGTAGATGTGTTCAGATTGGTCGTGGTGCTTAAGGCGATGTCCCTTAGTAGGAGAGTGGAGTTGAACAGCGCCTTAGTGAACCAGTAAAATGAGTGATATGAAGCAAAGGACATTTTCTTGAAAAGTTCAGATATGAGAAAATGAAGGTACTTGACGTTCTTTTGATTGGTCTCGCGAGGGAGTCTCTCACAAAGTGCGTTGATAGCCGTGGCGAGGACGTCGGCTTGGGAGTTGGCGCAAAGGCCTAAGCGAAGTATCTTGTCGTTTTCACGGAGTACGGCTGTAGGAACCTCGGTGCGACGGGGAACGTAAAGGGCAGTGCCAAAGTCCATTTTGGCTTCGGTTGAAAGAAATTCAGATTGTTGGTAAGTTTCAAACAGGCGCGGGTTGGCAGCGCTGTTGCCGGTTGCTCTGAAGAACCAGGATTCATGTCCTGGACGAGGAGGTGGTGGGTCCTGGTCGAATTAAAGAGGGTCGCCCTTGCCTAGGAGGGAGCCTCCAGTCCGAACGAGCATTGTGAGTAAGGCCGTGGATTGACCGATCTTTGCTTTTTCCCGTTTGTTCTTGTCTCGGAGGCCACAGCCGAATCCCGTCGAGAGACCCCTATTCTTTGGTTTGGGGGTGGAGGTGTCAGGTTTGTAGAGGTAGTCATCAGGGATGATGGCTTCGACTGCCTTGAGAAGGTCAAACAGGGGGATGGCAGTCGGGTTGTCGTCGGCTGCCGTCGGTTGTCGTCGGGAATCTTCGTAAGGGTCGAGTGGCGGATGTGCAAAGTTGACTCGATGCGGGGGTTGCTGGCCCAACGTGGAAGCAGTGTCGAGGTCGTCTTCAGTATTGAAGATGTTGGATAAAAGTTGCTGAAGGTCAGCCGTGGAAATGTCAGGGCGACGTTTCTTTGCCGGCGGCTGGGCAGAAGGCTGCTTCCGTTTGCGAGTGTCGACGGCAGAGGCAGCAATCCATTCGTGGAGGTACGAAGTGGCCTTTGAAGGAGGTTTCGCCGGCGGTGCAGAAGGGCGGTTCTTGTCGGAAAATTCCCTGATGGCACGGTTCATGAGATGATGAATTTCCTGCGTGGACAGAGGTTCAGTCGCTGGTCTGAGATGCGAAGCTGTTGATAAATCGAGGGGTTGAACATCCTGTTGCTGTGGGACAAGAGATGCCGAGGTTGATGGAGGCTTCTGGGCGCAGGGTAACGGCGAGGCAAAGTGATCTTGCGTGGTCAACGAGGCTGTGGGTCGAGGTGGTGATGGCAGCACAACGATGCTGGGATCCGGTGGCATGGGACTTGACGGTGAGGAATCCATAGTACACCGGTGACGGCGAACGGGAAGAAAAATGGCGTCATAGCTTGTGGCTTGATGACGGGCGAACGACGAACGGGAAGAAAAATGGCGTAGTAGCTTGGGCTTGAAGACAAGCGAACGACAAACGGGAACGACGAACGGGAAGAAAATGGCGTCGTAGCTTGGGCTTGAAGACAGGCGAACGATGAACGGGAAAAAATGGCGTCGTAGCTTGTGGCTTGATGACAGGCGAACGACGAACGGTAACGACGAACGATGAGTGTGAAGTTGAAGGCGGACGGGCAGCACACAGCGACCGCAGCAGGGGCGTAAGAGTTCAGGCGAAACGACGAACGGGCGGCAGGCAGCACAACGAACGGCGGCAGGCGGCGTCGAAGTTCCGCGCAGTGGCATGCGGACGACGAACGGGCTGCGAACAGCGAACGGGCTGAGAACGATGGGCGGAGGGAGAGGAGAGCTTCTTCAGGCGACATCTGCGACGAGAGTTTGAGGAAAAGAGATGGCCGCCAGGGACAAGCTGTCTGCTTTTATAGGAGGACTGCGCATGGTGACGCATGCGCAGTGGGGTTGCGCACTGGCCGGATCAGGAGAGCGAAAAACCTCTAGTCGTAGAGAGCACTCAGGAACTGAATGCAATTTAATTTACAGGTAGTATAAATTTTCTACCGACGATTAGAAAATTAATTTTCAATCAGGGTAAATTGGAGACTTTGGATGTGGGATTTGACGATTAAGGCGATCTTCCACTCGCAATGAAAGCAGTGAAGATGCGGGTCAGAGACGGACTGGCTTATCTGGAAGTCGAGAAGTTTCCTGAAGATACGTGCGGTTTCATTTTGTATGGGCCAGTAACATGTCCCAATAAAAAAAAAAAACTTTGCCTGCCCTAACGTATAGATGGCACTCCGCATCTTGCCATGACAGACAACAAACAAGTCACAACCCAACCTCGGCTTACGTACGTAGGAAATAAAGAAAATTATGAAAGCTGACCACAAATAAAAATGCAGACCTTTAACGCTTACTTGAACAAAACTGTAACCTAAATAATGCGCAAAAAAGCGAAATTTACACATGTCAGGAATTTTTGCATCCCGTATCAAGTGCAAGGCAGGCGCATCACAAAATTCCAAAATTGACAACACCGTTTAAACATGCTGTTGGTGTTGGACAAGGCACAAACAAAATAAAATAATAAAATAACATAAAATTAAGAACCTACGCTTTCCTGGTCAAAACAGGTAACAGGGTTTGTACAACCTCATCTAAACCAATTACATGCCTTTTCCAGGCCCCGAAAATCTATTTTCCACACTATATTTCACACTCAGTAGCCTACTCCAATTGTGGTGCTAAATTAGATTTTTTTTTGGCAATTCAGCATGTTATTGTAAATGTTGTCTGATAAGATAAGGAAAAATTGGCTTCAAACCCAAGCAACATACAGGTTTTATAAAAAAAAAAATTGAAGTGCACAAAATCTAAAACTTGAAAATTACAGTAAGCGTAATTTCCATGCTTTTCCAACCTTGTATTGAGAATTTGTCAGGATTCCATACTTTCCAAGGCCTGGAAGCGGGCCCTATGAAATTTCACTTTTTTTCCAGCATTTCAATACCCTGTACGAACCCTGATACTAAGTATTAGGCAGCCAAATAAAAGACCTCACCCTGCGAGTACACCAGGATAAGTTATCCTTAACTGCTCCGCACTTGCATGGTTAGGTCTTGTTTATCCCCCCCCCCACCACCAACTCATTTCTAGCCAAGAAAACTTAGGTTCTTAATTTAATTAAATATCACTATATACGTTAATTATATATGCCTTGACAACAGCATGTTTAAACTGTGTTGTTAATTTTGTGATTTTATGATGTTCCTTTCTGACGGGGTGCACAAATCCACGAAATATTGTGCAAATTTTGGATTTTCGAAAACTATTTAAGCTATATTGTTGTTCAACTAGCCTATGCTTAGTCTGGCATTTTATCAGAATTCAACGCTTACTGTGCACTCCTTTAATTTAGGATATATCATTCAATGGCCATCTTGACCGCAGACGCCTTTTTAATAGGGATCGACCGATACAGAAAAATACCGATCCGATCAGATACCGATTTTCCCCTCACACGCCGATCCAATACAGATCCGATACACCGATACAGATATACCGATACCGATTTAAAAAAAAAAGTCAATGGGTCAGAAAGTCAAAAGCAACTTCATCATTATGAAACTGGTTTCAAGAAAATTAAATTTCTAATTTTTTTTTCTTAGTGGTGGCAGATCCGCAAGTGTACCTTCGACTGTAAAAAAAAACCCAGAGTACACTGCAGATAGGCCTAATCCCAAGAAGCCCTGCCCTGATTCTGGCAATGCACACACGTTGAATTCACTAAGCTGCTGTGCAGATGACGTCATGGGATACAAGCGATGCTATGCAGGAAAGGTTTCTCACAAGCTAGGTGGAGTAGCCAGCGTGCACGGAAGTTGGTCGTATCGGCTAAAATATCGGTAAATAAACACCGATACAGATCCGATACCGATACACAAAAAATACCGATACCAATATTAATATCGGTCTATCCCTACTTTTTAAGTCCTTAACACTACTCTATCGGTTGGCAATGGCGCACGGAAGGCAGGGAAACAGAGGGTAGTCCCCCAACCGCTCCAAATGTGCCACAATGCTAAATAAGTTCCTCTGGAATTTCAAGGTACCCTTTTGAAGCCGGGTACAACAGTGATATCCGATAAATACTTCAGCTCCTGGCCCTGCACCCCGCTACTGGAGCTAAATATCAGCACTCCCCCACACCTATGGCTGTCTTTTTTTTTAGTCCCTTGCTAACAATTTTCTCTGGCTTAGCCAATGCAGTTTAGTGAACAAAAGGACAAGCCTTAGTT
>JAHWFP010108818.1:739-26046 GCA_023313725.1 Lithobius niger | reverse complement strand
TATCGCCGCAAAATTGTGCGATCATCCTACCAATTTTCTTACACTGTAGCTCTGCTGGGCTGTTAGACGCTGGATGGTAAAGGGTAGTAACTGATTGTTTAATACCAAAACGCCTGTAAATTTCCTTAGTAATTGAGCTCACCAGGGCGGCTCCATTATCACTCACCACGCGATGAGGTACCCCAAATATCGGGAAAACTTGATTAATTAACAGCGTGACAAGCGTTTTCGTATCAAACTTTTTACATGGGTAACAAAGGAGATATCCGGTGAACAAATCTGTTACGATCAGTATATTGCGATTTTTACGCGGACTCTTGGTCATTGGCAGAGACTGCTTCCAATCTAAATGGATTGTGTGGAAAGGATGGTTCAAAGGAATGGTTTGTAGTCTACCAAGGGATCGTAAGCCATGGCCTTTATATTGTTGGCACAGATGGCATACCCGGACGAACCTATGGACCAATCTACTCATTCTTGGAAAGTAAAACAATTTCTGAATTCGTGCCAAAGTTTTTCTAGCACCGAAATGTCCTCCCGTAACCGTACTATGGTTAAGATCCAACACTTGCCTTTGTAAATTCCTAGGAAGAAATAGCTTTAGATTGGCTGACTCAAGGGGGTCATGCGCAAGGTCACAATATATTACACCTTGCTGGTCGTCATAGATGCAATTCGCTGAATATTTATCTACAAATCTCTGAATTGCGACCGAAGCAGCTTTCCAAGGTTTTCCCTGCAAAGCTAATGCTAACGTGTTCATGAATTCGTCTCTCCGAGTTTCAGCCGCTATCATTTCAACCGTAATTTGAGCTACCTCAACATTGCAGTTAAAACAATCGTTGTTGAATACATAAAATGGCTTGCTGAAATTGGGAATATGTACTTCCGTGAGGGGCGGATTCATGCGATCCTCGTCGGGAGTGGTGACACCTTCAAACATCCGTGACAAACTATCCGCTGGAGCGTTTAGTCTACCGGGTTGGAAAACCAACTTAGCGTCCAATGACGACAAGAATACCAGCCATCGGGCTATGCGCCCTCTGTTGTTCTTCCTGACGTCCATCAAAGTTAAAGGGTAGTGGTCTGTCACGCACAGTATGTCACCGCCTTCCACGAGATGGCGCCACTTTTTGAGGCCAAAAACAACTGCTAGCATTTCTCGTTCAGAGCAATTATAACGAGCCTCGGCCGAAGACAGTTTACGTGATGCCATATCAACTGTAACAGCATGGTCATCGTTTGGTCCCTTTTGGCATAACAAACAACCAACACCAGAGGCGCTGGCATCTGAATACAAAATCCATTGCTTGGTAGGATCAGGATGAACTAAAATTGGAGCATCTAATAAATAACTCTTGATATTGTTAAATGCTTCATCCTCTCTGGGACCCCAAGACAAATGTTTTTGTTTGCTGTTTCGCAAGATGTCCGTCAATGCCGAAATCCTTTCAGCAAATCGAGGCACAAATCTGCGAAACCAACTTGCTAATCCTACAAATTTTCGTACCTCTTTCACAGTTTTGGGTGTTGGCCAAGCCTGTAAAATCTGTACTTTTGCAGGGTTTGCTTTTACGCCATCGTCAGTGACCAAATAACCTAAAACGAGTAGTTCCTTAACCACAAACTCTGATTTTTTGAAGTTGCCTGATAACCCTTCATTCACCATCATTGACAATGCTGCTTCCAGGCCAATCAGGTGCTCCTTCCAGAGCCTTGAACCGATTCCAAGATCATCAACATAATCGATGCATCCTAGGTGGCGTATCGGTTCGACACATTGCGCCATTGCACGACAGAAATTGGCTCCGCTGTTCCTCATGCCAAATTGAGCGCGAAGAGGAAGGTATTGGCCCTCAGTAGTGACAAATGATCCTATTTTGCCGCTCTCAGGGTCTAAGGGCACGTGCCAATATGCCATAGTTAGGTCCAAATTACTGCGGTATTTACATTTGTCGTAACGTGCAATGAGTGTATCAATGAGTGGTAGTGGAAATGGGTCACGCTGCACGTTCCGGTTGAGGGGGACGTAATCCACCACCAAACGAGACGTTCCGTCCTTTTTCGGCACCAAAAATACGGGGCAGCAGTGTTCACTAAAACCAGGAACTATTACGCCTAGGTCAAGCATATTTTTAATATGCTCGGCAACCTTCTGTTTACCTAAATAGCTTAAAGGGTAGGGGTGGCAAGCTACAGGAGGGGCTCCGCGAGTATCTATCACCATGGGAGGGCAATGTTTAAATTTTCCTACTCTTGTAGAAAATGCATGGCGATACGTTACTAACAAAACAAAAAGTTGTTCCTTTTGATCCGAGTCCAAAATATCAATTTTATTCACTTTTTCACGGATCTCCTCCAGGGTGGGTTGTAGCTCTGCGTTGCCAACAATCGCACCTACAGTGGGAGGGAGCAAGCGCAAGGGGTTCCTACGGAGAGCATACACGTCGCCTTTGAATGGATGCCAAAACCAATAATTTCTATTATAGTTTAAAATCATCCCTGACCAAGTCAGAAAATCCACACCTAAAATTAGTGGTTGGATGGCATCAGGCATCTCGATAAATGGGTAAACAAAAGAATGGGTTTTAATCTGAATGGGAATGATGAAAAACCCAGGGCAAATACCCCAGCGCCCATCAGCATATCTAACCCGATATTCCCGCTTTTTGAATTTGAAACCCAAATTAATCAAATCGTCGTGTAAGCCCTCATGCACAAAACTAAGGCTTGATCCACTGTCCAAAAGTGCATCGGCAATTTCATCCCCGATTCGCACACCAACGTAGCCACAAGGGCTATTTTGGGGCTCCTCCGGACCCTTAACTATACGGGGAAGTCCAAGATAATCTATTTTTTTCGGACGCTCAGCCCTTATCCCTCTGGGTATTCGATGAGGGTCGTCAGGTAACTGGCCACCGTACCAATGATCTTGCGGCGACGGCACTGCAAAGCCAGATTGAAGTTGTCGCCTTATTATTTTGGGTAAGGGGGAGCATTTGGATTTAACCCCTGAGTTGTCTGTGAGAGCTGGCTCACATTAGTGTTGACAGTGTTTGAAGCCCAAGCTGGGCGAAGCTCAGGATGCTTCATCCAACAATTTTTAGCTAAATGCCCAGATTTAAAGCATTCATTACAAACTACTGCCTGTCCTCTGGCTTTGTCTAAACCAGAAAATAATGATTTAGGCTGAGTTTTAAGCTGCTGATCGTTCTGTTTAGTTTGAGCAGTGGCAACAGTTGCTGGTTGAGAACGAGTTAAATCTGCAACTAACTTGGGAATAGAAAAATTGCCTGCCCTAACAGCCTCAACTATTTGTTTAGTTTGTAAACAGGAACTTGTGTCATGATTAGCAGTGTTATGCAACTGACAAAATTTTCTCTCTGTTGCAGGTGCCGCCGCTGCAGGTGAAGACACTACAGGGACCTGTACAGAATTGGCAGAACGGCGTTGATTGTTTACAGACACGTTCGGGTTAGTCAAAGTAGGTATTGGTGCGTCAACGGATAAATTATGGCCAGTTTTTGAAGCTAAGTATGTTTCCATTCTTGTCGCATAGTTGTAAAATTCGACCAAGTTTGAAAAATCCCTCTGACAAGCATAAGGTTGAAACCTTTCAGACAGATTTTCTTTGATGATTTCGATAAGTTCCTCAACAGAGTAACTATCATCAAGTTGTGAAGTAATTGCCTCACATCTTCGAAAAAAAGTCTGGAAATTTTCATTTGACCCCTGAACTGTCTGACGTAATGCTGCGACTAAACGCCTATTTTTAGAAGGAGGGTGAAAGGTGTTTTTAAAAGCTGTACAAAATTCCCTGTAAGATGAAAAGGGTGGGTGCTGGTAAAACCATCTATAAGCTTCCTCTGTTAATGTTAAAGGAATGCAACAAGTTAAAAATTCCTCATCAGAATAACCTTTCACTTGCTTAATCTTAGACAGATCAGTCAGGAACACATATGCTGGAGTGGAAGATGCTAGCCCACTAAATTTAGGTAAATCTAAAGCCTTAACTTTAATGTCTATCCCTCTGTTCACAGGTGTAGCTGTAGAAAAAGGAACATTACCCAAATTCTGATCAGTGCAGGTTGGAAAATTTGATGGATTGGAATCTGAAAAAGGCTGGTCTTGAACATGCAAAGGATAAGTTTGAAATTGAGTGTAAGGTGGCAAAATTCGGTCAACTTTTAAAGGTTTAACCAAGCTCTCATTTTTTTTATTAATGTGCAACTCCATTACAGCCTTTGACATTTTCTCAACCTGATCCAATTTATTTTCCAAAGCCTCATACCTATCCTTACAAGACTTAGAGCAAGAAACTCCTGAACTGGCTTTGCTACTGCAAGAACTCGAATGAGTCCTTAAAAGTTTAGGATTTGTTTTTAATTTAGAGCCGTTACGCACCTCTAAATCTAGATTAACTTTTGACTGGCCTGGCAACACATTAGACTGTAACTCAACTGATTCAACAAGTTGTTTAGGGATAGTATTCTTTGCTAAAGGAACCTTAACAGTTAAAGATTTACCTTTTGGTCTACTATTTTCAATCATTTGTAACTGAGAATCACTAAATGGAAAACCATCGCCCAAAACATGCACTTCTGAAGGATCAGGTAAGCTTACAACCTTAAGTGATGCTAAATTGATGTTTTCTGAACTTACGTTTTTAACCCAATCTTTGCATCTAATTTCCTGCTCCTTTTCAGTTGAGGAACTAGTAATGCTCGACGTTCTGTGCCGTCGTGACTTCTGCATGGGCACAACACTGCCACACGATGAAGCAGGGTCAGTGACAAACCCACGAGTTGCTGCTAAAACTTCTGCAGGGGCTGACAGACGCATAGGAGGAGTTACTGGTTCTCTTCTGGAATTCTTCAGGGGGTCTGAATGGCGATGTTCAGCTAAACTCCTGGCTAGGATTGATGGTAAGGACTTCAATAAAAACTTCAGCTGGTCTGACGACAAATTTGAAGTAACATCGTCTAACTCCATTTCTTCTTCTCTACAATCGATGGAATACTGGTCAGACTCAAAACTTCTGGCAGCTGACGAAGTTGTGCTCGGGAGATAACTTCCTTCAGATTCCGGTTGGCCAAGAATTGGTTCGTTTAAAAGCTGCTGTCTTCGAGGGAGTAAACGCTGAACAGGTGCAGAACATGGCTCAGGTACACTGCTTAATTCTTCCTCTCGAATCTTCTTCTGTAACAGCTTACGTCTAAAATCGTCATTTCTTTTAATGTTAGCTTGCCTGCCATCGTCTTCCACTTGAGCTGCAGATATCCTCTCCAATGGCTTACTACTGCTGGACCAGGACTGGTTGAAAACTGGAGTAGAATGAACTGGATTTGATGTAATTTTCTTGCAAGCTTTCCTTGTCATCTGTCGTTTTCCACTACTTTTGCTGCTTGAAACATGTGATGGTGAACCATGGACAGAACGAGCCTCAGTTTCCCTCCTGGGTAGAATCAAACCTTCGTTTCTAGCCAAACGTCCTGAAGGCCCAGGGCTAACTGGTGATGAATGGAAATAAACATTGGTTGTTGGTAAACTCTCTGGCTGATACTGCAGGAACCTGCTACTGTAATCCACGTAAAAAGGACTTGAAATTGGGAATGGATTCACCTCTTCACGCTGATCCAGAGCTTTTAAAGCAACAGAACGGTCAAAACAGTCGTCCAGAGAAACGGTAAGTGGCGAATTTTCTGTTGTGGCTTGTTCACTCCCTTTTATATCGTCCAAAACAGTTGATGGCGTCACAGTCGTGGTGAATCTGGATGCTTCCAGCCTCGCTTTTGTTGCACGAAGCGGGTAACGTGGCGTGTCTTCGTCCATTGTTTTTATAAAAACTTATACACTGCCCTAAACGGGTACAGGACAGGGGATTGGAGGGATTTGGCTTCTCCTAACAACCCTGACAACTTCATTTTTATGACTCCAAGATCCTCAGCATTGCATGAGAAATTGGGGGTTCGAAGTTCAAATTTTTAGCGTTTTGGCCGAAATGCACCAAAAATGTAGGGACAGAGATGTGGGGACATGGATGTGGGGACATGGGCGGCCCTAACGTGATGTAACTAGAGTGTGTAGGAATCAATAATAAAGAAGAGACTTGGCTGGGTTGAATATTTGATGGTTCATTACTGTTGGATGTTATATACAGCCTCGCCTGCCACGACTTTAGCCAAACAGTTCTTAATTATGACAATGTGATGGGTAAGATACAAATGATTGACAGGGACATGAAAGTTTAAACGTGGCGGACTGGGGAAATTGGGGGAGGAAAAGGAACAAATTTCTAACAGTAAGGCCAAAGATTACTTACAGGGCGTTTAGGGTGGAAAGCTGGTTTGGAATGACTCAATATTTGATTACTTAAAATTAACAATATGTTGGCAAGGCAGAGCGCATGCTTAACAATTGGTTTGAGTTCGGCATGCACAACAATATAGTGACTTAAATTTCAATAATAGAGGCAGGGCACACTTAAGATCGTCATCCAGGCTCAGCTCAAGGGAATCAAGATGCTGGGTCAACAGTCCCAGCATCAGTTCGTCCAATATTGACGTTAACAGGAGCTGAGGCAGGATGAGTCACTACACTGCAAGGCCATCTGTGGTAGAGTTGCGATAAGCACTCAAGATCAAGCATCAAGATCCTTGGATCAGGATCTATACACACGTTTCAAAGCTACTAAAATTTCTGACAATGAGTAGTTTTACGGGACTGCTACATGCTTAAACAACCCCCCACTCCCTACACCCTTTAGCCAGATTCTCAGTCCTTGTTCTGAATTTCAGTTATTTTTGCCTGCCTACCCTCAAACATAATTCCTGCGTGAATCCCTACATCTGACCAGGCATTAGATTCGTACTGACATATCCTTCTTTCATCAAATCCATGGCGTAGCACCTTACTACTAGGGCGCATTTATGCAACAACTCGCCTTTGCATTCGCGCGGCTAGAATTTAATCACGATGGCAAAGATGTCGTTGCCATGGTAACAACGCTACCTGGATTAGCTAATTCCGCCGCCGTTTGCGTAAATGCTTTAAGTCTTATAATCCATGATAGTAAGATACAGAATTCCTCCTGACGAAACATTTTCCCAGCCGCTTCTGAACTCGCATTATTGACTGTTTTCCTTGCGAGTCGACAGAGCTAAAACCACCGCCATGTTGGAATTTGAGATGATTTCCAGCTTGTAGCTGTGAAAATACAAGGGCGAGTCGTTGTGTAAACGCGCCCTTATGCTTACTTGTCCACTCTCAAGAACCTGCACATATCGCTGCGTATTAAACATAGCCAATGAAACTTGAAACACAACAGCGAAATCCAGTATTGTCGTCGAGACGAGACAAAATTTGAGAAAATACCGTCTCGTCTCGACCTTTACTTAAACATTTTTGTGACTTCTCGTCTCGTCCCGGTCTCGACTAGAAAAAATCTCGTCACGACACGACCTTTAATTTTTTTATTCTGGTCTCTTCTCGCCTCGTCTCAGTCTCGACTAGAAAAAAATCTCGTCTCGTTCGACCTATAATTTTAAACTCTTGTTACTTCTCTTCTCGGCTCAGTATCGACTAGAAAAATCGCGTCTAGTCTTGACCTTTAATATTAAATTCTCGACTTCTCGCCTCGTCTCGGTCTCGACTAGAAAAGTTCTCGTCTCGTCTCGACTCATTGTTGCTCGACTTTCGCAACTCTCCTCGCCCTATTTTATCCTGGCAATGCTATGGAAGACGGATACCCGATTTTACCATAACAGCATTGCATCGCCGTCTCTGTTATTTGATTAGCTTAGGAAACTTTTCACAGGGTGGGGGAAGAGAGTTGAACTAGCATTCTGCTATACAATAAGTAAAAAAAAAAATCCAAATTACCAATGTTCTTACTGTAAACTACGGTAATTTCATGTTAGTTTCTTGCTATGTTTCTTGCTAGTTTTGTGTTAGTTTCTTGCTAGTTTCGTGTTAATTTCTCGCTAATTTCTTGCTAGTTTCAAGTTAGTTTCTTGCTAGTTTCTTGCTAGTTTCATGTTAGTTTCTTGCTAGTTTCTTGCTAGTTTCGTGTTAGTTTCTTGCTTTGTCTTAGTGACGCTAAATAGCTTCCGTCTCCATGACGACACTCAGCAACGTGAACCTGGTTCATTGACGACGGCGCCATCTGGTGGTAGCTTGTTGAAAATAGAAACTAGTTTCCAAGGCCCGCTGAGATAGTAGCTGCGCTCCACTCCAGGCCCGTCAGCTTGCTTCTGTTTAGTGACAAACACGCTAGGAGTCGTCCAGTACCGTACGGATTGAGAACCCAAAGGAATTTGTATCTGGATTATGTGAATGCGTGAAAAGCCCTCAATATGCGCCACATCTCGCAATTTGATCGTTACCTTTACGTGTTTAAAGTTTAAAGCATAAATTTTGTTCAGATTCCACTCCTCATGCCATATGGTACTGGACGACTCCTGGCGTGTCTGTCACTAAACAGAAGCAAGCTGACGGGCCTGGAGTGAACCGCAGCTACTATCTCAGCGGGCCTTGCCTTGCTAGTTTCACCCAAAATATTCACTATTGGCAGAGTAAGAGTGCCATTACATTCATATTCTACCCTGGTTTATAGTCTGGAAAAATCGACAGAAATTAATCTGAAACTAAAAGTCTTCACTCGGGTCCCCGGAAAACCGGTGAAGAGAGCTGTGACGTCGATAATTAACATAAAGACAATAACACAGATTAAGTTTTGTTAAGAGTACTTCAACTTAGTCGTATTTAGGGTTGTATGCTAGGGAATGCTAGGGAATGCTGACATTACACGGAAATTACATTTAACCTTCATCCGTCCGAAAATTGAATATTGTATACAGGCATGGTCTCCATACTACGAAACTGACAAACATAAAGTTGAGAAAGTTCAGAGAATGGTTACTCGTCACTGCAAACAGTTAAAGCAACTTCCTTATGAAGATCGACTTAAACAGTTGGAGCTCTCTATTATGCAGGAACGGAGAATAAGAGGTGATCTATTTTAACATACCAAATCTTAAATAAATCGATAGACTTGCCCAGTGAACCTTTTTTTGAACTCTCCAATGTCGGTTTTACTCGTTGACATACAAAGAAGCTCAAGAAACCAGCTTTCAGAACTGACATTGGCAAATCATGTTTTACTGTGCGTTCCATCAGCAGGTGGAATGTTTTGCCTGATTCTGTGGTGAATTCCACAACGCTCAGCAGTTGGAAGAGTCGCTACGACAAACTTTAATCCTTACACTGATGTTACAAGCATGAGCTCTTTTTCAGTTTCGCTCCCTTATTGTTATTGTTATGAGTTCCGTTGCACTTAAAATTCAAGCTTAATAATACTAAATACTACTCCAGCTATACTTCTTTTTAAACACTGTTAAGATTTACCATAGAGAAGAGGTTCCCTGCCAGATTGACAATATAAGGGGTGCCAAACCCCCTCCCCCCTCCCAAGATTGAACTAAGAATGGTGGGGAAAATGAAAGTACCAATAGGTAGCACATTTTATTGTGGGTTTACACTCACAAGCTCAACATTCAGTGTTCACTCCATTGGCGTCACAGACAGATTGAAGACAGCAGGGTAGGATGACAAAGTGCCTCAAAAAGCTCCGTGTTAAACTCCATTTCCCGAAGCACAGCATCGATGTGTTCCTCCAGCCTGATACGAATAATTCGAGTTGCTAGAGGTTCAGACAGAATCCTGTTTTTCAACATTGTCCTTCAAGATCAAGATGGATCCAAAGTTTTAACAGACATTCAGAACTGGAGAATTAGGCCAACTATTCATTACCAAAGAAACAGGGAGCTTTATGAGTCACTTTTGTCTTTCTACCCTGCTCGTCTACAAGCTGTTCGTGACGCCAATGGAGTGAACAATGAATATTGAACTTGTGAGTTTACACCCACAATAAAACGTGCTACCTATCGATACCTTCATTTTTTTTCCTATCATACTTACAGTTCCTTCCTAAAGCACCGAACAGAGCGAACAGAACACACCACTGTTAGAGACAGTTTGGCTCCAAACTTGACGTTGCGCGTGCGCAGTGATGTTACGCCAGCCGTTCAGTACCTTCCTAAACTACAATACAGCTCAACAAGTTCAGCAGAGTATTCGATACGTCATACCATCACCTCGACCAGACCTGGTTAATGGATTTGACCAGGATTGGCTAATAGATGTGACCAGACGAGAGCAACGCCAAATTGCGAAGCATCTCAGGGAGATGGTTAGCTGGGGTGGAGGTTTGAGCATGCGCGAGCTAACAGTTTTGACGAAACAGATTCATCGCTGACGATGTTGACGTCAACCAAGCCGCATCAACACGGATATTAGCAGGGAATGAGCCAAACTGTCACCAACAGTGGTGCGTTTGGTTCGCTCTGTTTGGTCGTTTAGGAAGGTACCGTTTGTTTACTCTGGGGAGGGGGGTGGTGGCTATCGTTGTTTGGCACCGTGTAGAATCACGTAAATTTTATTCCATGACGTCGTGTCCTATGAGTGAGATGTAATAGGTCAGCCAATACGTAGTTTCTTCTTCCTTGTCCTATAGTGGAGGTGTCTGGCTCGCCTTGACACAATTTCCTCCTTGGTTTATATGTGACTTATATTACATCATGGCTAAAAATAACCATGAGGTAACATCTAAAAATAGGAATGAGATCACCTTTTTAAGAAGACCCAGTGAACGGCGCAGACCTGTGTCCTACAGTTAAGATTATTTGGCCCACTAGACTCCAGACGGTCCACGTATGGCCCCCCAAAACCCGCTGCTCTACAGGTGTAAGTCACGTCACTCTTGCCGCCTGCGTCAAAGTCTGCTCTTCTTTCGTGGAATTGTCATTCTATTTCCACCTCTAAACCTCTTAAGTAGTAATCTTAACCGAAGGCTGCAGGCTGTTACAGAGCAATCACTGCCAAGTTGTTACAGGCTTGGTCTCTGAACCAAGACGTTGCGAGATAGACTCACGTTACCGAAATAGGACTTTAAAAAAAGGCCTCCCTGGGATTACGTCTGGAAAGTAATGGATCAACGGATGACATCATCGATCGATACAGTCAACCAATACGAGCCTTGTGAGCCTTCAATTATTTATTTTTAAAATATTTTCCTTTGGATGCATTTTTTGGGCGTTAAGCAATGTTAGAATTTTTGGAAACCACATTGTCATTGTCGTTGTTGTAGCTGTAAAGGGTCTCTTTTTTTTTAGGGAGTCGTCGTGTATTGGTTTTGGCAGCCATGTTGGTTGGCGCGCGTCAGAGCGTATCTGTCTGTCACGTCATGTCCATCTGTCGCCCAATATGCGGTGCACCTTGGCTCTACCACGAAGAGAGAGCAGAAAGCCAATTTCATCGTCACGCGCTGCACCACCCCGAATCTGATTTGCCTCCATGCGCGTGCATACATCAGCGCCACTTAGACACGACGTCACGCTCGGGAAACAACACCCAGCTTTTGTCTCTACGTTTAAGTAAAACGAATTGCTGCAGCGTCTGTCTAACAGTCACACTTTGGCCTTGGCACATTTGACATCCACTTCGTTTAAGTTCGGTGAACTTTACGTGGTGCGATAGATAAAAGCTGACATAGCGAACGCCTTTACCTATCCCCAATTCAACGCCATGGAGCGTGTCGTACGGTTCTACATCAAAAAAATTGTTGAGAGTAAGGACGGCGATGGAGGTCTTCCTGGGGCTGTTGGACTTTCACTCTGCGGTTTCTACAATGAAAGAAAATGGCGGCGCTTAGAGACGACTGAAACGTGGCTTACTATAGTTTAGAGTATGCTTATTCTTGTAAAAGCGGAGTGAAAAGGATGGGCATGATTACACTTTATCGCTCCCCTCCCCCTTTCCCCCCTCTCCAGCATTTTTAGGTTACATAATCTCAATCCAAATTCGACGTCTTCGTAATAAGAGTATTGGACAACTGTGTTCATCAGGGCCTCACCTACATTTCTGGGGGCCATAAAAAAATGGGCCATTTGTGGAATTTTTTCCTAGGTATTCACCTACGTTTTGCCCTATCGCTCCTTTTTTTTTTAAATTAGTACCAACGGTAGTTGACTTAAACCATGACTCTACTGTTGGGGGTAGGGGGGGGGGAACCAAATACCGTTCGGGAGGCCCCGTTTCAGTGCCCCTACAGTCCATTTGCGGCGTTGGTCTTCATACCTGAAGGTACATCCGTTATGAGACGTCAATGACTGGGGCATCCACTGATCCGGAAGTAGTTTAACCGAATAGCATAGGCCAGGGGGCATAAGCCAAGGAATATTTTCAAAATAATAACTAAGTCTGCTCATACCGCAGTCATTATTTATCTCAAGGGGGGGGTTAAAAATGTTGAGGATCACTCTCAAGGTGGTGGTGGGGGGGGGTCATCAATTTCTTTAGCCCCCAAAGAGGGGGGGACGTCAACAAAATCACTATTTTCACCAAACTGGAAGAAAATTGAAATCATTTTTGGACCTAAAAAAATGACACTTTCAGCATTCAAAATTTCGAAAAACACCGTGGCTTCTTGGGCCTCCTCCCCAGACCCCTCCCCCCCCTCCCACATCATGTAAGGTTTTTTTTTTAATGTTATTTCTAGTGTACTTGAAAACCACTTTCTAAAAAAGCTTGTGCACCGTGGGGTACTTTTCATGTTGCAAAGGGAGTGGACATGCTGACTCGAACTGTTTAGCAGTCCCAATATGCATCCCTTACATCGAAAGTTATTCTACCATCATGAATTATGAGTCTCGGTCCAAAAAGTGGTTTGAGGAAAACTTCTTTGAATATTTTCAAGAATATGCTTTTAAGTCACGGCTCGTTTTCCACACAATTGGGAACCTGTCTATGCGAAATGCTATTTTTAATTAGTCCGGATGAAATCTTCTACATTTAAACCTGAAAGGGTGTGAGAAAATCTTACTTTTTGCGATGAAGGTGGGTTATCAAAATATTTTTTGTACATTGGGTGGCGGGTAGGGCCATTTTTTTCAGGGCCTTGGGATGGGGAATCATCGAACGGTTGGAGGTCAATTTTCGATTTCTCCTTCTATCCTCCAGACATAAATAATGACCAATCCTTAACATTGTAAAATCTAGTTCGCCTATGGCCATCAGGTACCATAGTTAACTACTAGTTAATCGATATTAAATGGAGAATAAATGGCGCAATCTCATTGGTCAATTTCTAATTTACGGCAGAGTATACTTTCAAAGAAACATTTACTTTGCAGATAAAAAAAAATTCTTTCAGTATCCGCAGCTATTATAAGCTACGGCAAGTAAATGAGTCTGTCTGAACAATTTGTATAATAACTATTTAAAGGGATATACCTCCCAGCGCCGTTTTTCTCGATGCTCCACATCAAGTACAGCCCCACAGGTCTATTTACTTAACGTTAGTCTTTCCCTTGCTAAAAATCCGTTTTAAAATGTGGCGTCTAGGAGATTTTCTGTTGAATATTGGGGAACTTTATTTACGTTTCTTTCAGAACGTGTATGATGCTTTGCGCGCCTACAATGACCTTGAAGTTTTATCTGTGTGTGCTCAGTACTAATTTTAATCGTTTGCTAGTAATTACTATGAGCTAATTATTCTAATAGAGTGCCGAAGCAAAATTATAAGACACTAGTCTAGAAATTAAAAATTATGATTCTAAAATACAAGAATGATTCCGGTTTTTGACGACACAATCAATGCGTTCACGCTGGCTTGTGTATTAAGCGCAATGCCAACTGAGACAGTAGCTGCATTCTTCGCTGCGAGGAACGAAGCTACTGTCTCAGTTGACGTTGGGTATGGTAAATTCACGGATGCGATCGACAGATCACTTTACTTCGAGGCGGAAAGATCGGTTTAGTACTGTTTCTGGTCGTGAGTTATCATAGGTGCCACCAGAACTGTCACGAATGGTGCTCCATACCTTAAGTTTTGGCTTTATTTGAAATGGCCGATTTGGGCGGTTCCATGTGACTCCAAGCACAGGGGGGAAAGAAAAGAAGAAATGGGCAGGTGAAAGCAGCACAATGGACAGCTGGGTCACAAATCACGCCTCGAGACGACACGAGACGCAAGCGGAGAGCGAGGCGGGTGGAGTGGGGGGGGGGGGGAGATGGGGAGAGGAGCAAGCAAGCGCCATTATTATTTCATCCGCATCCGTTTATTACAAGCATGACTTGATGTTAAAGGAGACAGTTGACCATCGAGATGGGGTCGATTGACGTCATTTGGCATCTGGTATGCAACGCCTGAAGTTTCAGAATCGTACTTTAAGCTATGCCACTTTCATTACGAGTATCGTATAACCAGGAGATATTTGAGGTTCCTGAAACAAGACTAAAGTTTATAAATTCTAGCGATACTTCAACATAAATAAGATGGTGTTCATCAAATACAGTTTTGGGCCGGGATAGATACTAAACCAAAGCTGTAGCAAGCTCCTGAAGGTCTTTGGGTGCAATTCTGCTCAGGTTGGGCAATGTTATCGTGCGCTAGTGGGTTTGGAGGCAGGGCAGCTCAGCAGTAATTGATGAGGCCTACTGCCCCAAATTTTATGTGCTTTCTGTGAACTAGTGTACACATTGGGCCCACGGGAAACTTGTGTACGCTTAGGGCCCTAAGTGTATGCTTAGGTCTTTGGGCCCATGCCCCCTCCCCCCAAGAAGATAGAGTACGAATTAAACAAAATGTTGAAATCTGTTACTCAGTTTTGTTAAAAATTAGTAAAGGAACACCTCCACTTCACAGAAACAACACGATCATTTATACCTTTCTTTGATTTGGGGACCACGTTTTCCCTCAAATTTACACCTTAGGGCCTATTTTGCCTTCATATTCGTTAGGGTCGCTTTTGTCCCTGAAATTGGAACGTTGGGGACACTTTCGCCCTCAAATTGGTAACCTTCGAAATTTATTGGGTTGGAGTACGGGGATGTCGTTTGACCCTGTCAACTCCTCTTCCCTAGCTAAATAAATGCAATTAGGCTCATCTGGAAGGCTCATACTTATACTCACTAACGCTCGCTCATTCGGCGTCATCTCGCTTCGCTCGAGGACATTTCTTGTTGCAAGTCTTATGCTGCTGACAAATAATTCCACACCAAAAAATGATCAGTCAAATAATCAGGCAAATGATCATCGTAGTGTGCGTTTTTCGTAAGTTTTCAGTTCAAACAAACTATAACTTCTGCCTACTCCATTTCTCTTTGTTTATGTTCGTAAGTCTTGCTGCTAATTTTCCAACCTGATCCCTGTTGTGAACAGATTATTTTTTTATTCAAATAAATTGCGCTGCGTAAGCTGCACAGCAACCACAATGCCAGCGCCTAACACCAGGAACCGCAAGTTCGCCTATAATTTGTGTTAGTTTGACGCGGAAGCCATGGCGCCGGAAGGAGGAAGGAACAATTTTGTTAGGTAAAGCCCATCGGAAATTCTTAGGTTTTTTTAAATGTTACAATCGACATGAGCACGAGACATCACAGGGCCCTTCTCTTCCCGAAAATGCCAGGACACATGAGACGGTCATGCTAACACCTCCATCGCATTTAATCATCCAACCTATGATCTCGTTTGCTTCAGCGTTCAGATTGAGTAGGCCTAAACCCCATTTTTATGCCGCTGATACACCAAGTTAAACGTATCCTGACGAGAAGCATCTACGAATTTCCTGAAAAGTCCGATCATTCACGAGTGTGACGTCATTACCGGAATACGGGCATAAATATTACGAATCCTGACGAGAAGCAGCTTCGTATTTCCGTAAAAACCCGACGATTAACGAAGATGACGTCATTTTCCTAACATGAGCATAACTCGATGCAAGCAAACAGCTTGCTCTAAGTGAGATATACTGTGAAGATCTGTGGTTTGTTTGTCGGTGACCAATCAGTGAGGAGTAAAGCTTCGATCTGTATAATTACTGCAACAGAAAGGTACGGCGTGGTCTCTTCAGTGTAAGTTATGGTCTTTGTAAGTCCAGCATGGTGGTCGTTTAAGCAGAAAGAAAACAAAAAAAAATATCAGTATAATGGCTAGTACAAGATTAACAAGTTGTTATGTGTAACAAGAATCATTTTTCTACTCCACGTTATTCGTCTCCTAATATTTTATGAAATATTTCTAAACGGAGTAAGCCTCCACCGACCATGCGCCTGAAATACTCCTCTGAGGGTTTGCCTGCCATTTTGTCGGCAGATGGTGTCTCCCCCCTGTGAGGCATGGGTGCAATCCTCGGTCACGTGAGGTGTCGGGGCGCGCGGGGAATGCGTGGTAGGGTGCGCGCGCGCGAAATTAACACGTTCTCGGTGGTTGGACAAATTAACTGGCGGTGGTTGTCGGGGTTAGACTTCGGCGCGGCCGCAACGCCATCGTAATTACATATGTGTCATGTTCATTTAGCCACGATGAAAAGCCTGGCGCGCCAAAAATTGACGCCAATTCGAGTGGAAAGTGGAAACCACAGCGCCTCTCTCATTCCACCCAACTCTGCCACCTCCTATCAATGGGGCGCGCTTGTCACCAATGGAGCGAACAAAGGAAAAGAGAGCGAAGAAGAAGCGTCTTTTATGTCAAGATACTTCTGTTCTAATTCTTACGACGTTTTGTAGTTTAAATTTTGAGATCTGCCTTTGCGGTTTCCATTGTGTTTGGTTTGTCTTGGTTTTTTTTCTTTTCTTAAACCGGGGAAGGGGTTGAATTACGGCGTATTAATGTTTCCCCCCTTTGCAGTTAGGAGATTATCAGGAAAGAATTCCGCAAGGAGTGATCCACTGTTAGGCCGCTAAAAGTTAATTAGGTGGTTCTCAGGAGCGCACGCATGGTTTTTTTTTCTTGGCGCATGAAACGTTTTTTATACCATTGTCTAAAAAAAAAAAATTCCGAACACGCATCAGAGCTTTCACCAAATACTTCCTGGAGCCGATGACCAAATCAACTCTTTGCTCCATTAACATGATCGCCTCGAAACGAATCCAGGGCCCGTTGAGAGACACGTTACAACTAAAAACTTGGTTCTAAAAAATGACTTTTATCGAATGTGCAACGTTTGCACGCTGATCCTGGCTTTAAAATATAGATATTGTACACTGCTACTGATTTTGGTTTGTTTGGTAAAAAAAATCCATCGGCCGTATCTGTAAAATCACGAATAAAACGTGAAAAAAGAACACCGTCCGCTTGTGTCAATTTTGTGTGTGCCACTCCTGAGAACCACTTAATTAATTTTAGCGGCGTTATCAGGTGTATTATAAAGACGAGCCCGTTGGGTGGACGGAGTGTCCATAACAATTTACCGCGTGTTCATCTCTTTCTGCGTCGCGACCCCATGCGGCCAAGTGAGAAACGACTCATCGTAACGATTTTCTGGGATAACCCGCTTTAAAAACTACGTTGAATTGTTTTTAACCCAATTAATAAATAAGTGCGAAAAAATACCAATCCTACTACGATTAGTTCACGTTATGCGGCACCTCCAAGTGAACGGTGGGGCAGATGGCTTCTTCAAGCTAAGGCCGACTGAGGTAGAAATCACATGTTTCGCCTCCTGACTCAATACCTGTTCTCGCATGTGCCGGAAAATTGACGCCTTTTAGCGCTGCTTGGGAAAATAAAATTCTGACGATGTTGCATCAACTGCCATGGAGTTGGGAAACGAAACTCACAGCTTCTCTCCCAAACGACCTTGTAACAAGGGGCGGAATATGAAGTGACATTTACTACATGGCCACTCCCACCAGCTGCTGGTGTTAGGGCGCGTTTACGCAATTACTTACCTTTGCATTCTAGCAGCCAGAAGCTTGAAATTATCTGAAATTCCAACATGGCGGCTGTTTTAGCTCTGCCAGCTCGCAACGAAACGAGTCAATAATTGAGTTAAGAAGCGATTGGGAAAATTGTTTCGTCAGGCAGAATTCTTTATCTTTCTGCCACGAATTATAAGACTGCAAGCATCTGCTAAACGATGTCGGATTTAGCTAATCCAGGAAGCGTTGTTACCATGGCAACGACACCTTTGCCATCGCGATTAAATTTCAGCTGCGAGAATACAAAGGCGAGTCGTTTCCTAAACGTGCCCTTATCCAAACCAGAGAACACAGCAAAAAAGTTGATAAAACCCCGAATCTGCGCCACTATTGAACAAGCTTGTTTCGATGTGAGATGCGACTCATTCATTCCCAGAATGCACTCCCGGAAAGAGTTACTGTAGCGCCAGTGGCGAATTCAGTCACGTGCAAAGGTGCAGTTGTACCATCGTCATAAATCCAGAGGCCTCCAGTGGTCAATAATCGAAATATTTAAAACTCTTAAGTCTGAGTGCGCGTGTTTAAAATGTGACCGCTGAGACAATTGACTAGCTGTGTGGCTGTGCACATGTTTCAAATATCATTGTATTGCCTACTGCAAATTATAAGTTTATTTATTTTGCGGAGCCGTGACTGGGTTAGTTCACACCAATTATTAAGCACAAATCATCCGTCGTTTTAAAAGTCATAAAACAAATTTTCAAAATGTATAAAGGTAAAAAAACATTAAAATAAAATGATGAGGACGAAGCGAGAAAAAATACGTGAACAATCAGAATCAAACAATAATAGCCCAGTCATGTTTTTTTTGAAAGAACACGGGAATACAATAGTTTAAAAAAAAGGGGGGGTTAAAGGGTTTAACGAGCGTTAACCACTCCTGGTCATCTGCCCGAAGCCCTAAGGTCCTATGTCTGCAACAGCCAGATTCCCAGGCAGTCACCCACCCAAGTATCAATCCAGCCAATGCTGCTTAACTTCGGGGATCTGACGAGAACCGGTGAGACATGATACAAACAATTAACAATGTCGATAAAGTTAACGCATGATTTGGAACATACTTGCTGACGAGTAGGTTTAGATCTAGTAACCGCTTGCACAAATGTTTCTTAAACGATGCCATTACATAATGTCATTATTATCTCGGTGGAAGGGGGGGGGGGCGCATGGATTATTTTGGAACCTCACGGGGGGGGGGGGGGCACAAAACAAACACTGAACAAACTAGAGGAAATAGTCATTTTTGAATCTCAATGATGACACTTTCAGCAGTCAAAATTTCTAAAAACTCCGTAGCTTCTGGCCTTCCCCTCCAGACCTCCCATCATGTAAGTGTTTGTAACATTTTGACGTTATTCTTAGTGTCGTCCGGTGAATAATTCTTTTAAACCCACTTCCTAAATAAGTTTTTGCACCATGGGGTATTTTTATGTTGCACGTATTGATATTGTGAACGACACGAACTGGTTACTCGAACTGCCTTGGTGTAGTGCCAATAGTATCTCTTACATCAAAGGTTATTCTACCGTCATGAATTATGAATCTCTGTCCGAAGGTGGTTTAAAGAACACTTCGCTGAATGTTTTCAAGAACATACTTTATAAGTTAACTGTCGATGCAAAATGCAATTTTTTAATCAGTTTAGAGGAAATCTATCTACAGTTAACCTTTAAGGCATAAGAAAAGTTTATTTTTTTGGGGTGGTGGAGGGGTCGTTTTTTTTACGGTCTTGGGTGGGGTCATAGAAAATTTGGAGGTCACATTTTCAATTAGTCCGCCCCCTTCCCCAGACATAAATAATTGCCGGTCCCTTAGGTTGTACAACCTATGAACAGGATTCGTTCCTAGTACGATAATAAGAAATGGTAGTGTTTATAATTATGGACCTTCGCTCTACTCGGTCTATTCGCAACTAAAGTTTGCAAACGCTTCCTGGCTTTACGATGTTTATCGTACAGGAAATCCAAAGGAAGCAACTTCGGGGATAAGTAAGAAGATACGGTAGGAAAGACATTAACGGCATAGAAACTGCTACATTATTTTGCAATTTTGCTGTTTTGTAACGGCGACGCGAATAGCTCAGTTGTTGAAACCCAATGATACTCCTACCGCCCTAAAGAACTATCTCATTCTGAACATCAGGCCTCTTCCGAAAGACTCCGCTGTAAAGAGGGACCTCATCCTGCAACATCTGCCATATTTGATTATGACGTCACATTTGAGGTGTGAAACTCGATTCGTGCCTTCTGTCCCGTCCCATTTTCCTCCTCTCCTTTGGTCCATTGTTGATGGCCATCGCTATCTTGAATTGGCCATCTTGATTCTGTGGGTAACTCGATTCGGGTAGGCTTACGTGATGCGTCGCTTTTCTCTACGCTATAATAGGTGTGGACAACATCTAAAGGATGCCTCAACCTTCGTCTACGTAAAAGAACTGGCAACCCTGACTTGTTGTGGGGATCCTGTTCGGTTAGAGTAATACCGCTGAAGATTTGATGTGTAGTAAATATGCATCAAGCGTGAATTGATTAAAAAGTATAGTGTTACCATCGAGATGAGACGATGCAAGATTTGAGAAAATCTCGTCTCGACCGTTGTAGTACTGTGGAAGTGTGGAAGTGTGTAAATGTGTAAGTGTTAGTAGTGAACCTAAATCGCTTATCTGCCCCACTGTATATTTTGTTCCACATTATGTTTTCAGAAAACTGACTGTATGACGCCACGTTTTCTTCCACTACGAGTGCAAAAAATCCGTAAACATACCATTCGTACACTCTAACAGTAACTGTGAACAATCTACAAGTGTGATATCCACATGTTTTTGTACTCTTAGTGCTAGGAAACGAGTCGTCATCCAGTCAGTTTTCTGAAAACATAATGTGGAACAAACTATAGTCGAAAAGAGGAAAATCCAGAATCTTTGACAAGCCACAATCAGTACAAATAATTGATAAGGGATTACAACAATAACAATAACGAAAAAAGATTGTCGATCGGATGGAGGCACTCCGTCATAGCAAGGACATTGGTTCCAGGCTTAATAAAATAATGTGATAATCAACGGAGCGAGGGATAATCGTCTAACTTGAAAATCGCATAATTGGAAGAACGTATACCGTAAAACAGTATAACGGAAAGTCGTCTAACAGGTAATACGTATAATGGAAACTCGTCTAATGTCCCTGCCTCGCTCGCGCTACCGCCCTCGCTGCGGCTATACATATAACATCAGAAACCGCAGTTACACGTTTATCCAGTTAGACGTTTATCCGTTATACGATTATCCATTATACGATATTCCGCTTAGATGATTTTCCATTAGACGATATTCCGTTTAGACGATTTTCCAGATTTTTTATTTATGCAGATATTAGACGCTTATCCCATTAGACAATTTTCCAGTTAGACGTTCGTCCGACGCCCCTTACCGCAGATGATACCAGCACAAATTCTTAATATTTTTACTGCTGTTGTGTACATGCCTCAATTGCCTCTGCCACCAGTATCGGATTGGGAGGGTTCGGGCCTCTCCTGGATATACTGCAGGGGCCTCGGGGTTACTGAGGGGGGTAGGGGAGGGAGGGCTAGTGTAGCTAGTATAATTTTAAGAAATGAGCGTGAATTTTATTAAACTTTTGCCAGCAACTAAGAGATGCAATTTTAATAAGAATTTATTTCAAATTTTCCCAGAATATTTTTCTTGAAATAAGGGCTTCCTGTAGTGTGTGTGTGTGGGGGGGGGGGGGGGGGGGGGGTGAAGGGGAGTGTCTGGGTCAGAGCCATCTAAGCCAGTGTGTATTTTAAACAAATCAGCGTGAATTTGAAAGGCTTTCCAGCAACTTAGAAATTCAACGTTCATAGGAATTCATAGTTCTAATTTTTTCCAAAAAATATTTTTAAACAAAGGCATCCTGCAGTGCGCGGGTGGGGGGATGTTCCGGGACGGAACCCTATAAACTAGCTTATTAAAAGTAATTGCGTGAATTTGAAACGTTTTACCGCAACTTAGAAACGCAATTTTCATAGGAATTGATTTACCCGCCCAAATTTTTTTTTTGGAACAAGAGCATCCTGTCGTGGGAGGGGGGTGGGATCCTGGGGATCTCCGGGTTCCCGACCGGTCCAATCCGACACTGTCTGCCACCATTTCGGCGTGTTTTCATATAAACGTACAAAAAAAGAAACAAACAAAGAGTATTAGGCCTAAACAGCTCGTCCGATAACTCACAGCTAAGCCTTTCTGTCAACGTGCCTACTTTTTTTGTTTAGCTCTCACAAAATGGTTCTTTGTTATTCATGGTGCAATTCATCAGTTAAGAATACAATCGTTTTGGCTGGAGGCGTTTGGCAAAGCCGGACCGCCGCCATTCTGGCCTTCCGTTATTCTGCGCGAGGAGCTCGAGGCATCGGATACACGCAGTGGGCCGTCACGTGACCAGTGGACGAGAGCACGGGGCTTCAAATTCCGTTTCGACTTGCATGGTCAGCACTTTGTGTAAAGTGAAATCTGAGGGGCCCAATCACATGATGCACCACAACTGACAACTCACATTAAAAAGGTGCGGTTTAAAGTTCCGTTTAGTGCCCGCCTTGAAAACCCCCTCGAAATTTGAAGCCGAGAACAGAGATGGCGACCTCATGCTCTCCATCAGGTCCTCTCTTTTCCCACAACACATTGACGTGCAGCTCCGGACATTTCAGTTTATAAACACCCTATTATTCTAATCAAATATCTTTGGTTCCGGAGAAAAGTGGTTATGCAAAGATGTCCTCAGAATGGCATAAACCCCACAAGGTCATGAAACCAAACACAAATTTTAATTTTCGATCCACTGCTTCGGATCTTGCTTACTTACAATACAATACAACATTGTTGAGAATGTGTACAAACTATCAAAGGTAAAAAAGAAACCACTTAAATGAGCCAAATACTTAAAAAATTAAAAACATTAAAACTAGGAAACGTTGCCTGCAGCCGCTGGTCAGGTACTAGCGCCATGTTGGAATGACGTCGACAAAGAATTGTTTACAATTTTTTTTTAAATTCACTAAATATACCTGTTAATATATTGTGAATTTTAAAAAATGGTAAATATTGGGCTAATGACGTCAATCCAACATAGCGCCGGCTGCCGGCAGTTCTTCCTACTTTTAGTGTTTTTAGCTTTGTGTTTGGCTCGTTCGAGCGGTTTTTTTTAACCGTTCATAGTATGTGCACATTCTTATCAGTGTTGTATTGTTTTACATGTGAACAAGATCCGTATCAGTGGACCGAAAATTAAAATTTACGTTTGGTTTCATGACTTTGTAGGGTTTATGCCAGTCAGAGGGCATCTTTGCATAAGTCTATTATAGACTACAGTGAAATCCAGTGTGAGGCCAGCGAGACAAACAAAAATCACGCGTTATCTCGTGGCGAGGAATCGTCTCAGAAATCGTCTAGAAATCTTCTGCCAAAATGGCTTGGAAGTTCTTGTTCCTTACCTAACCCTACGAGGAAACTCCGTCGAATGAAAACAGTCTCTACGAAGCACGGGTCCTGGGCGCCAGAACCATTTTTACGTCGCAGCAGAAAAATTCGTGGCTGTCTGCAGGTGAGTCTTCTGCAAACCAAATAATATGAAACGAGCAATAGTGCATTTATTGTAGTTGCCGAGTTTTTCCATTTTTATTTTGAACTAGCTCTACACCCCCGTCATAACATACACCAGTCTAGCTGGTCCCCGCATGTGCGAGATAAATATTTTGCTGGGCAGCATGAAATGAAAACGGCCACCGCGTCCCACCCCAAACCTCCAAACCTTCTCCAACATTCCTCCATTTTGTGGTCAGATCCCACCTGCGCCTCGTTTCGTTACCCCCTACCGCCTCCCCACCACATTACCTCCATTGTGTGGTCTGAATACCCGCCCCTCTCCTTCCTGCTCCCCTTCCCTTGGACACCCTGGTGTTTGGTCTTCTTAGGGAAGTATAGTGGTTTCTATGGAGGGCGCCACTCTTATTCTGAGTTTTGCTAAATTACCGGTTTCTCCGTTTTGATACCAAGCGCGATAAAGGCCTCTCCAGACAGAAGACAATTTCGTGCGAAGCGATGCGGTACTACTTGTCTACAAGGTCAAAATTGCTGCAATCGTACGGTTCATGTTGTGTATAGCACTAATACTGAAGTCTTTTTTGCACCATACTGCGACTCCGGGCAGCCGCGAGCAGCCAGTCTGGTTAGGGCTTAAGCTGCAAGAACGGTCGTTGCTGGTTTTTTTCCATTTTTATTTTGAATACAGCACGGCAATGTGGATGTGATTCATGTATAGTTCGCGAAACCCCATCAGTAATCTAATCACGTTCCTATTGTATGGTAATCAGTTCGACGCGATAATTGTAACAATTGACTTAGACATCGTTTTTCTGTCTTTACCACGTATGAAAGTAGCAGGAATATATAAATAGGTCAAGAGCGCGCGTTGGGCTACATTTTTTTCTCGTTGTTGGCATTTGTCATACAAGCAGTAATTACGAGGTGTATAGGCGTTACCCGACTTTCGTTCTCACGTGAAAAATGATGCAAAAAAGGAAACAAATGATGTTTTGTGCAAAACACGGTTTTAAATCATAGCTTACCACAAAGTGATGAACAGATCTGGTGCAAACGTGAGAAAAAAGTCGTATCCGGAAGAAAATAAAACCGACATGGTGTCCATGACCACTTTGCGTGTCAAACACGCACAATAGTTTAGCAGCAGCAGCGCGCCGTGCCAAACACAAAAATGGAGTTTCTGATCCAGTAGCGTGTACAGCACAGACCTCCAAGAGAGAGGGTAGGGGTAACTTTACATAAACGGGCACAGTAAGTTTTAGCGGATATTCTTTCAGGAGACCTTTTTTTGCTTCCTTTTTTTTTTACCCTTTTCTGCCACTTTCTTGGCCTTTTTTGCCCCTTTTTGGCCCTACTTGTGGTCATCGTGGCTGAGTTGTGAGAGAGCTCAGCCTGGTTGCTGGAGGTTTGAGGATCTGGTCGAACCCCTGGAAAGGGGACCTTGGCAAAGTCCCCGCCAGGCTCCTTCAGCGGCTATGGGAACTATTTTGGCCAATTCTGGGCATTCTTTCGGCCCCTACGATGATCGGAGGCTTTCCGGATCGAATCCCCGGGTTGGCACCTCCCTTTACCAGATATTTCTTCTTCACAAAAAGTCTGGTAATGTTCAAAATTGAGCCAGTTCAGCCATACAAGCATTAAGCATTAAGCATCAAAGAAATTAATTTAAAAAAAAAAAACTTGGCGTTTTAGGCCTTTTTTTAGGCGTTTGGGTACTTTCTCAGGCACTTCCGCATCTGCAGAAGTCGGCAAAAGAAAGCATTTTTTTTATATACAAGAAAGGTAATTTTACAAAAATGGCAGGGGCAATTCTCCCCCCTCCCCCCCCCCTTATTCCTCTCCTGTGCACGCGAATAGTGGTAATTTGCGATATATTCTCTCCCCCCCCCCCCCC
>JAHWFP010108815.1:0-25042 GCA_023313725.1 Lithobius niger | reverse complement strand
ACAAATTGTTTAGGCAGTTTACGAGAGCGCAATGTGTATTTGCCGGCATATTTGAACTCCAAAGTGGGCCGGCTTAAGCTACGATTTCCAGCGCCATGTTGTCTGTGCTTCTGCAGTCCTTGTCAAGCGGTGCGCTAGTAACCATTCTGTGATGATACGTTGCGACCATAGCGACTGTAAGAATTACTACTTCCTGGTTGCAGTAATCTTCCTAGTTTGAAGCTTGTGTGCTGTTTGTGCGCCTGAAGGTGGCAGACTGCTGTTTATACTTGACAACTTTTCCACTGAACATCGGCAGCTATACTGATGTTTAAAATGCAGAGCATTATAATGTTTTGGCAAAGCGTTAAAGCCTAGTAAGTACTGTTCTTAATAAATAGGATGGTCAGATGCTGCTTTTTCCAGAATTTAAGAATTTTTTTATTTCACTTTTCACTTTTGTTTATTTCCCGATTAAAATACTAAAACTTCTACTAAAATTCCCGAGATATCATCTGACCCTGTTCTGCTTCCAGGTCCTTCATGTTGTGACTTCGTCCCTTTGAAAAAAATCGAGGACTTGTTACAAAATCTCAATGTTCACAAAGCTGCTGGGCCTGATGGAATTTCACCTTGGATTTTAAAATACTGCTGCCAGCCTATTGCTAAGGCTCTGTATTTGATTGTGAATTTATGCCTCCAACAAGGAGTTGTTCCAGAGGACTGGAAGTTGGCTAATATTAGTCCGATCCACAAGAAAGGCTCCAAGACTGATCCAGCCAACTATAAGCCTATAAGTCTAATTTGCGTTGCTGCAAAGGTATGTGAAAGGGCTGTTAAGAATCTGATCGATGAGGAACTCGAAGAACTTGGCTTTACTGACCCAGATCAGTATGGATTTGCTAAAGGTAAATCTTGCACTACAAACCTTTTGGAAGCACGTGACGTATGGACTGAACTTGCTGACAAGGGTGTACCAGTTGATGTTGTCTACACTGATATCAGTGATGCCTTTGGAAGCGTTGATTACGAAGTCCTCACTAACATTCTGCTGGATATTGGTTTGTCTTCTGAAGTCGTCAATTATATTATCGCTTTTTTCTCTGGACGCAAACAAAGAGTTGTTGTGGATGGTTACCATTCTGACTGGCTGGAGGTGTAAATTGGACTTGCTCAAGGTACTGTACTTGGACCAAAGATTTTTGCACTTTACACGAACAAAGTCACAAAATATTTTATCCAGTGCTCCTAAATTTGTGGATGATATCAAGACATATAAAGCTATATCTACCAACATGGACCGTGCTATTCTTCAGGACGATATTTGCACACTTGAAGCCAATTGCAAAGCCCTAAAACTAAAACTTAACCCTGCTAAATGCCATGTTCTGCACATTGGCTTTAATAACCCAAGATGTACCTATTCAATTAATGGTGAAACCTTACATACTGTCACTGAAGAAAAGGACCTTGGAATATGGGTCAACGAGACCTTAAGCGTTTCTAAACAGTGTGCAACTGCTGCTGCTAATGCCTTTAGGGCAATTGGACAGATTGGTAGGAGTCTACCTAAACTCGATACCGACTCTTTCAATCTCCTTTACAAGGGAATTATTCGGCCGAATGTTGAATATGCAAACTTGTGCTGGTTGCCGTGGCTACAAAAAGATACAGAGCTGCTTGAGAGGGTACAGAGAAGAGCAACCAAACGGCTCACCAAATATGGTAACCTAAGCTACCCAGAGCGCTGCCGTGTATTGGGTCTGACTACCTTAGCCAAAAGGCGTACCCATGGTTCCCTTGTTGAAACCTTTAAATTGTTTGACAGAGGTACCGAAGAAAAATATTTCAAGCTGTGCACTGGAAGCAAGACAAGGGGACATCAACTCAAGATTATGAAGCCTTCTGTTCGACTGGATGTCCGAAAGAACTTCTCTGTTAAGACTATTAACGACTGGAACGGTCTGGATTGCAAAATCCTTAGTAACTGTAGAACTGTAGGCACCTTCAAAAATCGCCTTGACAAATAAGTTTTCCACCCATTCTTATGGCTGCCGGCAACAAGCTTTTAGCTTTAACTGTACTGTATATAATAATAATAATAATAATAAAAATGCACTTTATTTATTATTTTCTGCAAAATTACTGGTTGGCTAACAAAAAATAAAAATAAAAGTAGTTCAACGATAAGTAGTTCACCTACAAAAGAAAATAGTTTAATTAGCAGTTAACTATAATTTCGGTAGTAGTTGTAACTACCGCTTAACTATTTTGAAAGTAGTTAACTAGTAGTTGTAACTACATGTAGTTAACTACTGCCCGTCGCTGGCGAACTAATTGACAGAGACCGGAAATTAACCTTGTCCCCGCATGACAGTTCTACTCTTCGCCATATATTTGCCCAGATCAAAACCCATAAACAGGGATTCTCCACGCGACTCATTAAATCCACCAAAAAAGAGCATATCAAGCGAGTGGACTGATGGGTAATGAGGAGGCTTGAGCGATACATTTGGGGAAAACACAAACTTAAAAACACCCAAGAGCTACTGCATGCACTTGACACAATCCAACTAGGAAGAGACCCAGCAACTCCTATCGTTTGATGTTGTTGCTTTATTTCCGAGCATCCCCAGACGGCTACTCATGGAAAGCCATGATGATCTGACGCTAGAGTGAAGCTTAACAGAGAACAGGAGAAAAGGCATTGTGTTTACGCTAGATAAATCCAGATAACGCATGAAAATTTTTGCATGATCGCCAACCTTCTGTGATGGAGTAAACAGCCTCTGGACACAAGGGTAGAATGCTCTCACCGGATTTTTTTTCATATTAACTGCATACACCCATTGGCATTTACACGAGTTTCAGAACACAAAATGAGACGAAGTTAGCCATTAATAATTATGAAATTATGGTAAAGGTTAAGTTTAGTATGTAATAGAATTCAACGGGGGAAAAAAATATTTCAAACTTACAGCAATTCGTTTTGAAAAAGAATCACTTGGTGTGATGGGGATGACGCCAGCGTCCTTTCCAAATCGTCTCTCAATCGATTCTTGAACGCTTTCTATATACAAAGAAAATTAAAAAAAATTAAAAGTCAAACAATCAACGAAATGAAAGTTTTGTTAAATTACACACAACGCAAGTTGACAAAGTATGTCACATTCAAAGTTTTACCAGAATCTTACGTGAAAAATGAGGAAGCATCAAAATGTTGGGAAGGCTTATTGTTAGTGGGTTTTAAAATTTCAGTTAACGATTTTCCGCTTCTCCTTTTAAGTGCTGCAGCAACACGGAAAGGAAAATCCTTACTATGCCTAAGGCTGATTAATACATATTAAATTTAAGTTCCATTTACCAAAAATGCAGAATTCCATACTAAAGTGTAGCGAACCAAAGTGTTAACACACTTGAAAAAAGTGTTAACATAAGGTTGGCTTGTTGGCTGAATTTGTCTGTCAATAGCCATCAACCATTAATTTAAAAGAGCCAAATGCTTCTTTTAGATGTAGCTTTGAAATGTGTCCGTTTTATGCCACAAGTAAGACTGCACTGAACCGGACCTACCGGATTTCAGCAAGTTAGTTAGGTACGGCCTTGAACGCATTCTGTTAAACCTCCAAACTGGACTTTTATAGCTCAAGTAAAAAAACAAAAAGTAACTTGCTTCTTTTAAATATATTTACAAATAAATAATAATAATATAAAACTAGATGTGACAAACGGAAATTAGAAAATAATATCCCTAACCACACCTATTTTAAGGACTTGCAAGAACTTGAGAAATGGATAATTTTTTTTTTGCAGCTTTAATGATAGTCCGGGTCCGGTTTGGTGGAACCAAGTCCGGTCCGGCAAAATGGCAAGTCGGTGCAGCCTTAGATACAAGCGTATTTTACGTGTTTTTAGTTGTATGTTAATTTTTGGTTAATATATCTCACGAGCAGTATGTAATGGCGTAATTTGAAAGTTAATTTCATTGAAACCCCTTGCTAAATTTTATTGATTTTGAACTTAAATCTACAAAAAAAGCACAGAATGCACGTGCAGAATTTCACGTGAATCGGACAAGTTTAAAAGGTATCACAGAGACCCAGCTGAAAGAGACAGCCAGACGACAGCAATGCATGGAACATACACACGAACAGGCTTCTGCACTGTTTCATACCACAGATAATTAAAGTAAGATATGAGGGGGAGGCGTCAACCATGCCCCTGCTGTAGTTTCAGGTGTCGAATTATTCGGATACACACAACAAAACTGCACAGTACAAATCACACTTTGCACACCAAAGGCGGCATTTGGAGTGCAAAACTTACACCTTAGGCCACACAAATAAAAATTAATGTTTGTCAGACACCACCTGCATCCTAGAAAACGCCCTGCTTTTGGCTTTTTTTTTTTTTTAGTTTTCATTAAAAAAAATCACGCTCATCTGGCAGTGTCAAGTTTTTCTTCTAGAATGATGATTTTTAGACGAATTGCTGTCTTAAGACCATTAACTTCTTAAGACTACTAGTACAAAACTAAACATTAGTAACATAATTCTAAAATGGCTTTAACTTGTTAAAATCGTACAAATGGTGCAAAGTTTATTAGTAGATTGTGACCTTGTACGAGTTTAAGGTTCTGCTGGGCATTATTGTATTTGTAAAAAAAAAGGACTTCATCTTGCATCACCGTCCAAGTCATTTAACAAAAAACAAACATCAGTTCCAAAAAAAAAGACACACTTAAGAAGAGCCAGAAATTTTGTAATGAAGCCATCAGACATTTTTTTACCTAAGCATTCTTATTTCTTTAGCTCGCAGTTTTAATAAAAAAAGAAAATAATTGGCATCGGGCACTCAGTACTACACCAGTATCGGTACTGGATTGAATCGGCAAACAGTAGTGTATTGGCGCAGTCCTGTTGGGCAGTTTCAGGAACTTTCGAATGGCACTATTCCTTCTATAGAACTTTAGCTCCATTTGATTAACTGTGTTACCCTTCACAGAAAGTAACGTGACACATAAATGACATGATTTGCAGTGGTTAAAGCCAAGTTTCGTAAATGGTTAACCTTGCATGTTGGTTTTGCATTCCAGCAACAGAATAGAAGGGCATATTTGCACCTAGTCCACATTTAGCAAGCTCACCTACAGTTTGCAGTTTTTTGTATAACGGCCTTAGTTTATCTTGCTACCTACGAAATGCAAACCTCCAAGAAGTTACAGTAACTACAATTTAAAAAACAGACTTCACCAGAGTTTACCAACCAATTTAGTACACTGGTAACTTCTGTACTCTTAAAACCCACAAAACTTACCTAATAAATAGTAATTGGACTCTCGCTCGTATTTGAACGTCAGTCTCCCGTAACTGACGTGGTTGAGATTCTTGAGCCACTCAAAATATGATACTGTCACACCACCGGCGTTGATGAAAAGGTCGGGAATAACCAAAATCTTGCGGTCAATCAAGATTTTATCTGCTGCAGGCGTCGTTGGCCCATTGGCTGCTTCACCCACAATCTGTGCATACAAAAACTCCATTAAACACAGGAATACTACAAAAGGTTGAGTAAGGAAAGAGTCAGGTACTAAGTTGCCTGTAGTGGATGGTATCAAGTATAAGTCGGCATTTGCTCTTGTGATTAGGGAGTAATAAATTACTAAAATCCTTAGGAACGTAGATAGACTAAACAAACCATTCTTTCCTTACACACAAACTGAACCAAAAAAAAAGAAAAAAAAGGGGTGCATCTGGTTGAATTCTCTCCTCGGTATGTCGGTTCTTCCAGTCGCAAATGCTTATCAACCCATCTAACCATTACTTAAAAGCAAAGAAATACAGACATTGCACCGAATTTTTTTTTTATTTTCAGATCAGGGTTCATCTCGTCGGCACCCTTACAATTCCAGGACTTTTCCAGGATTTTTCAACGATTGGTCAGCGAAAATTTAAGGGTCAGAATCAGTAATTAGGAGAAAATGAGTTAATGAAAAGATAAAATTTGTTAAATATGTCTTATGAACACTCTTGATCATTCGATTGTTAAAAACTGTGGCAAGATGTGACAGATTTAGTTCCATTACATGACACTGGTGAAAGGCACTAACACTGGCCTTACAATTTTTTTTTTTAATGTTTTATATAAACATCGTAAAGTAATATTCAACACGAAAAACACAATTTATTATGGGAATTTTCAGGACTTAAAAATTTTTTCGAGTTTTTCCAGGACTTTTCCAGGTTTTCAAGGAACCATACAAACCATGTCAAATGTTCCCGGTTTTAATAATACTAATACTAATTAATTTGACAATCTACATCATTAAATCTTACAATGTGCACGAGTGTTTGCATGTTTGTGCCTTTACATCCCCAGATCTAAGGCATCTACAGTGATGAACAGTTTAGAATCATCGTCTTTGTTGAGAGTTTCAGCTGTGGACTTCTTATGAAATGGAAATAAGTCTTCTTCAAATCTCCCATCTCGGCTTACAATGATTTTTGTCTTCTTTAAAGCTACACAGTTACACAGTAGCCCTTTACTCAGTCTGGATGGATGCTCTGCAACCAAATACTCGCAAGTGCCTTATGTCCTCATCCTCCTGCTTCCAAAGCGACGATGGACTTTGGCATCTAAAGCTCCAGATGGACAAAAGATTCCTGATGCGGCATGCTGTGTGTGCTGCTTCAACCCAAGGGTGATTCAGCAGTTGTGATTGGATTAATAGGCATCTCGTCTTGTTTACCTATTTACCCAGTTAGAAGCGCCCCTTATATGAAATGTTGGGACTTTGTGATTTTTGTCCCCATCTATAAGCATCTACATAAAATATGCAAATGAAAAAAAATTAAATAATCGGGCCTACAAGTCATAGGAGTTTTTTTTTGCATGCTAATTTAACAAAAAAAAGAAAGGCAGTTTCTCAGTAAGCTTAAACGTTCACCTACCGAAATCGGCAGAAACAGTGATACAAATCACGTGAAAATCGAGTTAAAAATCGTAATTTTCCCACTTTTCGCCAAGCATCTCTTGTAATAATTCATGAATTCATAATTCATAATTCGTTTCCAGATTTCGGTTGTTTTAAATATCGCAATTTGAAATCAACTTTTAACTAATAGCAGCCAATTTCTTTCTGTATTTGAGCGGCGCGCCTTTCTTTATCAGTGATCGTATCGCTAATCGCTTCCTCCGCCCTGGTTCAATTTCCTGTTCCTGCACAGAGAAGTGCTTGGAGTGCATAACCAATAAGCTGCTTTAGCATGCGCTATAGGAATGGTGTGTTTCACGGACAAGCTAATTGTTTACAGTACCAATCATAAAACGTGCTAAAAAGTATGCAGTATAATAAATGTTTTGTAAGGCCAACAGCAGCTGGTATTACGGTATGCACTAGTGACATTTTTTACCTCCAGGTAGAAGAGCCCTCCACTCAAATTTGCTAAGCGCCTGGTGCTTCTAATCGGGTAAATACGGTAATAAGGTTTCTCGGCTGTCCCATTCTGTTTAAGATTTCCTGGTACGGTTAGCTGACGTCTTATGCCACGCCCTTTAAGTAGGACTCGAAGGCATTGCTCTTGTATACTCCTCTGTTATCAGAGGAGCTTCTTGACTTTTACTTCATGAACGTTCTCGACTTCCAGGTGAACCTCATGAAACAAGTGATGTACTTCCTCTTTAGATTTTATGGTGTAGACCTTGGCATACCTCGTATAGTTGTGCATGAACAGAAATAATTTGCACCCCCTTTACAGATACAAACGGCATCGCAGTACACCAGATGGACACCTCACACTGCATCCATTGGAACGGAACGAAACGTTGCTCACTTCAAACTCAAGCAGAGACTCACACCTGATAGGCCTCGAATCCCTGGCTATTCAACACCACGTCCGAGAGGATGCCATGCTGATGACTATCCAGGGACCGTCTAACCCTTCAATCCAGTTCCTTTTGGATGCCGGTTTGCAAAGAGCATCTAAGAAAAAAAGTGTAATAACGGCCTTCAAAATAACGGAGGCAGTGCATGAGCGTCACGCATCTACCTTGTATATACCTAGTAAATATCGGAGGCCAAGTTAATGCCAACTTCGGACTAATAGACTGTAAATAAGTGTAGTGTTTGGAGATTTTATTGCATGCCTGAAGATGATAGTCGGCTAGGTTTTTCCATCCACAGCAAACTGACTATCAAAAATTCGCCAAGAATTGCTTAACATCCTTGCCTGTCTGGAATATTGCATATTTTCCTCCGTACGCAAGTAATGTCGTCTGCTACGTTCCAGAGTATGAATCTAAGCGTTTTTAAAAAGTAGGCAATATATTCAAAGAATTTATTCCAAGACTTTCCCAAGCTTCCTTTGCTCTAATGCAGTCCCCAATATTGTCTATATAACTACCATCAATAAGTTAGCTAGCACCTTCTCATTCTTCTTTCGCCATTCGTCAAGGCGGGAAGATCACACCCGGGAAGATCACTTTCCGTACACTTCTTTGTACAAGGTGGATCTAGCCGAATTACTCAGGCGTGGGTGGAACAATAATTGAAAACACCGGTACAGTAATTGTCCAAATTGAGTACAGGGAATTTAAATTTGTCTAATGATACTGCTATTTTTAATTTTTCGCTGTTTTTACTGTTAGCACATGTAATTCACAAGTTTTCATAAGCAATATCGGCCTTACTACCGATCGGCGGTTGCTTCGTCTTGTTGTCTCTGTTCCCTAGTCATAGTGCGGTATATAGGCCTAACAGGAAAAGGATTAGCGCTATTGCTACTTACAGTTCGGGTTTCATATACCGTCTACTGAAGGATTCTCACCTCTGAAGTTTTATTTGTAGTTGATGCGTCACCTGGGCCCATAACCTGTTGTTTTTAGTTGTAGCGGGTTGAACTAATGGTAATTTTAACGGGAGACGAAATTACATCGTGTTAACGAATATGGTGGGTTAGCCTCGAACAACCAGGCCTGGTTTATTTACAACGCAGCATCATGCAAGTGACAAGAGGTGCCATCGAACGACCCAGTTTACACTTAAGTTTCAAACGAGCTCCCATACATCACTAATATAGACAGTTACAGAGGCCAATACACTAACCTAACCTAATTAACAACAACGTAACAGTAATGAATACTCACCTTGCATTGTAATTTGTGTGCGTTGTTTTTTGTAATAACCTTCTCAATGGCAGCTGGAACCAGAATATCACAAGGCTCAAACATCAGATCCTCTCCAGTGTATGGCTTAGCACCAGGAAATCCTACTATAGTTTTATTGTTCTGAAAGGTAAATTCAATGACTTAATAATGACAAGTTCATGCACAAATATTAGCAGATCAATTAAATTAGTACAGTATTATCAGGAGTGACGTAACAGAGGGCCCGCAGGGCACGACCTGGAAGTGTCTATGGTAATGATAGCCCACGTCCCATCTCTCGTTCCTATTCGCAACCCATTGGCCAGTTGACAAACGAGTGGTCCTAATTATTTTCGCATATAACTGATGTCGTAAATGATGCTATATCAGTTTTTACCTGATAAATAAGTGAAAAAGTACCACCTGCGTTGCGGTTAGTCAAAAGAGTGGCACCTCTTAAAAAGCAGTGTTGAACGAGCTGGAACAAGGAAGGAGTTTTCTTAATTCACGTTAAGGCTGATTAAGTAGGAATTGCGTGTCTTACCTCCCGGCTTCACACCAGTTCAGAGGTACAGAATCTTCCGAGCATGCAAGTGTCACTAACATGAAGTAATTTTGGTGTGCAGGAATTTTTTTGTTTGTGTTTTTTTTTCTACTTTTATTTCTCGGACGCTGCTGCCGTTATACCTGCAACATGAGTAAATGTAATTATCGCAAACGAGCCATTGTTACTCTTTCATTAAACCACTGTAGCAATAAAATAACAAACTTAAAACCTTGCTATCAAATCATCGCTTCAAATCAGTGCATGATGATCGAGCAAAGGCTTGCGCCGAACACGTTAAGGTTGCCCCGTCTTTTTCCAGCATGCACTCAGCGAGATATCACTACAGTCGATGAGTTGTTGCTATCCGTACGAGAGTTAAAAGCCCAAAAAAAAAAAAAACATGAAAATGTTGCAGGATATTTTCAAAAACAAAATTTTGCTCGCAGGACGTGGAGTTTCTGTACCCAAGCACCAGTTTTCATGCAGGCCGGGAAGTTAATAGTAGCATTACTTTGGTAAAAAAGATTAATGCAATGTTGACTGAACTGGCTTGAAGCTGGCAAAAGAGACCCACAGCTTCTTGCCATCATGATATTGTAGACAAGCGGAGGAATATGAAGCAGAAATTACAGCGAGACACTCGTTCACGGCTTCTGGTTTTTATCATTCAGCATGGCTACACCGATACCAACCAAGTGTACCTGTTTTTTTTCCTAACTTAGCCAAAAATTTACGGATTTTTGACATTCCATTAATCCATTTGTACCCGTTTTCATGAAACCTTTCGAAAGATGCTAACCTGAAGTTGTACCTGAATAGTTCTCGAGTTATTTAGCAAAAATGAAAAATATCTCCCAAAGAAGACAGTCGATTAACAACCCTGCCCGGTGGTCAACAACTAAACATTTCACAGAAAGTTGGCAACATCATATAAGTGGTTACAATAATTGCATAAAAATGTGTCAAGGATGCAATTAATAAAATAAAATAGGACACCACCCACCAACACAATGTTTTTTTAGGAATAGGCTCGAGAAATAACTTTCTTTTTTTTTTTAATTTGGGGGTTGCACAAGCTTACACCCAAAAAGTTCTCAGAGTAGAATCCGACGAAACTGTGTTACTATTTGGGATCCTTCCCTGCTCTGCGGCGCTTTGTAACCTGTTGTTTTACGTCATTTCCGTTTCGAAATGCGTGAAAATTTGCGTCACTTCCGCCCCTACTTCCCCTCCATTCTGCCATATCTACTAGCCTCCACTTTTTTCGCACGCAGCATGAGCGGTAAGAGTCTGTAGCAGGGAGGCGGGAGGGAACTCAACGTTAACACAGTTTCGTCGGATTCTACTCTGAGAACTTAGATTCTCCTGTGAGAACAAGTTCTCTGGTATAATCTTCAATTCTCATTCGTAGCATCCTTCCTCAACGGTGTTACTATTTGGGATAGATTCAAAAACGTGCTAGTTCTACAACACGGAATCTTACCCCACTAAACATTGCAGCCGGTGCGCACAGGTCCCTCGACGTCCACAGCACCGATGCACCGGCCCCAGAAACCTGTGGCCGTCCTGTTTGCACAAGGGTCCACCAGGACACCCTCTCAGTTGGGCAACCCCACTGTCCAGATCCACGCATCGTCTGCAGTAGACTGAACTAGGAAGCCGCCTCCCAAGCCGATGTCACGATCACTGCCCACCAGCCAGCAGCGTCCGGGGACTTGCGCACCCACTCGTCCAGGACAGAACCTGTGGAAACCAGCTACGAGCACCTCTCGGTCCATCACCCCTACACCTGGTCACCTACCCCACGACCTGAACTGTTGCAGATGTGCCGTTGCCTTGGAGACAAACAACTCCTGTTGGGCACCCCTGCCCGGGTGTAGACGCCCCGACCAAATCCGATGATAGTCGTAGCCAAACTCGTCTCGGCACCGGCGAGGTAACCCGTCGCCCTGCTGACACCCGTACTGCACAATGCCTCCAGAACACATGCCATACATGCCTGCCAGCACTAGAACCAGCATACCAAATCCGCCTTATGCTAATTGGTGTACACCCCAGACGCCATATCGTTTGGAACCACCTGCATGCGCCTGCAGACGCACCTGGAACTATACCGCATCCAGAATTGTTAACAATTCCCTCAAATCGACTGCAAGCCTATCTGCCTCGCCTCCAACCGAAGCACCTCCCACAATAGACTCAGTGGTGGACCGCGGCACTGCCGGACCCACGTGTGCCACTCACTCGAAGCCACCGATCACCCAGCCTGTGCCACCACCGAAGCCGACTACGCTTCAACCTGTTCAACCAATTTCGTCCCCTGGCACCACCCAACCAGGTTGGCCTGTGTCCAAGATGCTAACGCAGCTCATAACAGTTAGCCCCGACACTTTCGTTTCCCTCATGTACAGTACAGTGCCCCCCCCCCATCTTGTTGCAGCCACGACGACCCCAGAAAACGCCTGCACCCGCTAGCTTCAGTGATGCAGTTTCGAACCGGTTCACAGCACAGACCTGTAATTCACATAGCAACGGCAGCATACTCCCCAAAATTAAAAAAATTAAAATAAAAATAAAAATTGTTATGCCTATCGACATATACATTTCGTAACGTTGCACCAGCCATTCTCCTATCAGACCTGTAGAGCGGATTTTTATAAATCCGACGTCCGAGGTGAAATAAGTCTGTCAGTCATTTGCCACGAGTACAAAAACGATCGGAAAATTAATTCCCGCCCAGCCTGTGTTCACCACCGTTCCGGTGGTCCAATAAAACCAACCAAAAAAAAAAATTAACGTAATCCGGGCCAATCGTTCACACTGGATGTCCAATGCCACCGTCCCATGTACAAAAAAAATAATTTAATTTCCCAAACCAATCGGCTCACGGTCACACCATGTCCCCAACTTCCGGGCCGCCATTGCTCTCCTAATCACACTGCCGACTTTCCGGCCACTCGACACCTCCCACAGTGGCCAGTCCGCATTTTTATTTGATAGTAATGACAGCCACAAAAATCAGCATTCCGCCGTGGCCCAGTTACCGACCGCGGCCATGAATTTCATCCAATCCGTGCCGCCGAGTTCGCCCAATCGATCGACGGGGCTCATAATTCTAAATTTAATATTTTTCGCAACGTATCACTCTGTCTACGACACACCTCGCTCATTAGGCCTACTTCATACCTCGTCCCTCGGACGGCATTCATTGCTCGGGCCTCTGCCCGGCCCCTCGTCCGCAAGACGGAATTAGTTTTCACAATCCTTTCACAATCTCCTCGTGCAACGCATTTCACTGTTGCGTACGCCCAAATCAGCACCACACAAACTCGTGTTCAAGGCCCACTCCGATGCGCTTAACATCCGACCGGCTAACAATAACATAAGTTTCCACTAGCCAGTCGAATCTCCGACATCGTTCACGGCCAACTTCCCCAACGAGTCTAGCAGAACCGCTACTCCCTAAGCCTATTCCTCTGCACGGCCCTCCGTTGGCTTCTAGTGCCCGCCTCACTTTTCCACCAAGTGGTATGCATTATTATTATTATTATAATTTTGCATGTGGTTTCGCTTTACGACCGAGTTCGTGGAATTTTCGCTCACTCTGCCAACGTGTCGGCACTAGTAGGCTTATCACGATTCGTACGCTCCCTACGATAAATAACGGATTCCCACGTTATTTTTCCACTATCCTACAATAATCGGACACAGCCAACGTTTTAATCAACTACATCGTACTCACCACGTCGGCCGACGCTGTCTACCCGAGCCGCCATTTTGTCTCGCTCGTCTTCAACATTGTTGGCGGCCATTCGCTTCCCAACGGGCATTGCTTTCCCGCCTTTTTACGAAACCGTCCACGAAACGCAGCATCCATCCTTGCTTGTAGTCGTCCGTTATGTCGTTCCATCTGAAGTTGTCGTTGTTCGCCATTGCTTCGCCGATCACGTCGCCGATCACACAACCGTTCACGCCAGCGGCAAGAAAAGAATGGCTAGATAGGGCAGAAAGGAGGGGAAGTAGGGGCGGAAGTGATGCAAATTTGCATGCATTTCCAAACGGAAATGACGCAAAACAACAGGTTACAAAGCGCTGCAGGGCAGGGAAGGATCCCAAATAGTAACACAATTGAGGAAGGATGCTACGAATGAGAATCGAAGTTCTCAAGAGTAGAATCCGACGAAACTGTGTTACTTATGGGATGCTTCCCTGCAACGCGGTACCCTTAGCTTATTATTTTTGCGTATAATTAAACCTAATTTTATGTAAAAACTTGTGTCACTTCCAGTCGCTTCTTCACTCCCTACTACCCGTCTCTACTTCTTTGTCTTTTGTGGCTGGCCTGGCCTAGCCCAGCGCCAGGGAGGCAGGGCAATCAAACTATGACAGTTTCGTCGGATTCTATATCGAAGTCGGAGAACTTCGATTCTCCTGCGAAAACACGGTCTCTGGTAGAACCTTCATTTCTACCTTGCAGAATCCGGGACAGATTAATAAACGTGGCTCTGCCAGCCAACTCACCTGCAGCTTAAATCTGGCCTTGTGCTTGCAATCGCTGTAGCATGGAACCCGCCAAACCAGACATTCGTTCTCTCTGGTAATGTGTGGCGAACACCGTCGAGGATGACCAGTTCGCCATGGCCATTATCTGTGATGCGGAAAACCCGCACCCAGCCGCTGCAGAGGTCACCACCGATCGTGCAGAATGGGTACGGAAGAGCCCAGTATCCACACCCGCAGCCTTTAATACTTTGCACAACCAACGTGCCACTGTCTGCGCACTAACAGGCTGATGGGGACGCACATACGATAGGAACAATGCACTCATTGTGGTTCCGGACGAGCAGAAGATTTGGTCACACAAGTTTCTCTGTCCGATGGATGTAGGAAGCTACATACCGCACCACATCCAAAGCTCTGCCGTCATGTCGAAGCAAAAGTAGCACTAAAAATGGCACGCCACTCCCAATCGTTTTATGGTAGTGTATACGAAAACTGCGTCTGCCTCTAGAAAGTCACACAAACGCAGGTCCAGCCCAGTCAATTTGCTCGCCCTATTACCAGCACTGATGGCGGCCAACATTGCCACCTTGAGTGTAAGCTGCTTCACGTACATACACTTACATTGGAACGGCGGTTTCCTCAGCCTTCCATATTATGTGTTATTAGTCTTTAACCTTGATTGGGACCTCTCTTGGCCCAAATTCTCCGATGCTGCAGTCCATATTATGTATTCGATGTATCATTACTATTATTTAATATTGTGCTATGTATCTTCATGTTTGGTGGTTGTTATGAAGATCAGTGATCAAGGAGGTTAATGCCTAGTCATAGTGCTAGGTGGAGGTAATGTTAAGTGGCGACTCATAGGAAGTACTACACCACAACTGTGTTGAAAGCCAGAATAAACCTCAGTGTGTAATAACCCTGCAGGCACTTTAGGCTTCACTTTGGGCGCTAGTCCCTAACCACTCCTACCGTATAATTCCAAATATAAGATGGTACTTTTTTTCAAATTATACCGTTAAAATAACAGCATCGTCTTATACGCACATGCAAATCCGTAACTCTGGTCAAATTTTGGCAGATTTTTATGTTTGAATACACCATTTCAATAGTTTTTCTGAGAGCCATTCAATGATGAGAATCTCATGGCCAGTTCCTCAAATAGTTTTTGGATTATTTAGCAAAAACTAAATATATTTTGAAAATGGCATCAGGAAAAAATCGTCCTGACACTCAAATTCAAAACTAAAATACTCACCAGTATACTGCGAATTTTCGATAGGCATATATCCATAAAATTGTTCAATTATGGTGCTCCTATCTTCTTCAGGCTATTAAATGTGTTTTCTTCTGTTTTTTACATCGCTGTGCATTTTTTTTTAACCCATTCCTTCACAGATACGCTTTTATACACTTCTCCATTATTCTCACACATACGATATTTTACACGTTTCGTATCTCGTACTTGAAATTACTGAAACATAAGCAGTTTAGTTACATTTCTGAAGGCATGGTATTGAAGCCGCCTTGACATTTTCGAATTTTAAAAAAACTTGCTATGGTTCATTATGAACAGGCAACATAATTTCAACGGTGATGCAAAATCGCGGCGAAACTGTTTATTTTCACGAGGAAATGGGGATGAAAGTTCTTGTAAACGTCCGCGAAGTAAAGGGTTAAAGACAATGGCGTCAGTAAGCAGTCCTAAGTCGAAGCTGTAATTACAATTTTGAGCTTCGAATACAGGACCAGGAGAATTTACTAGTATACCAATGAAATACCAAAACTTATGACAGCCTTGCTAAAGCCTTGAACCAGTCTTATAATCGCAACCATTTATTTCTTTAGAATAAGCGAGCCTAAACTATTTACTCATCTTATATTTGAGTTGTAAACACCAGTTTTTGGTGCAAATTCTGAGGAAGGAGATAAGGAGTTCTCCGAAAGCTCAACTGTCGAACTGTGTTTTTTCTTCGTTGGTGGTATTGTGCTGTTATTTTAGAGATTTGAGGCATCTTATATATACTGCCTTGAGCATCCTCAACTACTTTCTAAGATATTCATACGACAAACTGTGTGGCACTGGAATAAACCTGGAGTTTCTTTAACTCTACTGGTTCCTTCCTACCTTCGGGCTAAGTGGAGTTGCACATCAGGGTGTGAAAGGGGTTAAATTAAAATATTAAGAAACGGAAACAAAAGGCAGCTTTAGCAGAAACAAAGGCATACTTACCAGTTTCCATTCTTCCAGCTCTTTTGGATCGATCCCATCAGGATTGTATATAGAACCATCATATTCCTTAACTCCAATGCATATAGAACCAACTCGGTGTAAGTATCTCATGGTGTGCAATCCCACATTGCCTAAACCCTAAACCAGAGAAAAAACAAATTTGTTATTTTAGCGGTCATTTCATTATGTTGTATCGTTACATTTTCAATGAACTTCTGCGTCTTCTTGCCACTCAACGATAACCTTACAGCAAGTCACCCCATTATACGTTAACCAAATCACCGTACATATAGGTAGTTCTCAGTGTCCCACCCACGTCTAGTAACAGATAGCAAAACTTACGGCAGGGAAAAGGTTCACGATTTATGAAAATCCTCGATCTTCAATATTGACTCACAATTTACGTTGCTGCAAATTTTCGATAGTCATTTAAACACTAGTTGTTATGCGTTCAAATGCCGACTATCTTTGTCAGACTTCCTGCATTCTGGACACTCTACTGCCTCGGATCGGTCATTGTTCGTTTTTGAAAATCGCGAGCGTGACCACTGATCTTTATTCAGTAGCACTGTTTTTTAATCCTGGGTCATATATCTTTCTCAGGTCAAAAGTGTACATACTACAGTAAAACCTCTTTAATACAAACTTTAAGGGGACTGCTAAAAATGTTGTTATTAGCCATAGTTCTTAATAAATAGACGAGAGAAATTGGACTGCTTCTTTTAAGTAATGTAGCCTACCGGTATACTGCATTCTCTTTTTATTTGTCCTTGACCTTCACGCTTGCACAAAATGATGAAACTTATCACGTCTCAAGACGGAGTCGACTAGTGATCTTTGTTTTGCGCGGAACGAAATTAAGTTAAAGGGGAAAAAAAACCGTTATGAACAGCAATTTCATAAAAATAAGCACGCATTGTAAATATTTGTTTTTTTATCCGTACATTCGTATTAACAGCGTTCATTTTAGCCGTATATAGTTAGTGATGACTGACTAGCAAACAAACAAAAACTTGAAAAAAAGTTCTTAAGATGGAATTCTTGTTATCCGAGTTCTTATTAAAGAGATTATACTGTATTTCCAAACGGAAATAAAGAAAAAAACACACCTCACCAGTCACCACACAATTTCAAGTTTTGGGGTGCAGCGGCCATTTGAATTTTCTGCAGCTAAAAACGTGAACGATGTAGTCGCAAGTTTATTTTTTTATTTTGGTGTAAATTAGATAGTGTGACTACTTTCAGCCTAAGAAAAACTAAAAATTCAGCAACTTTTAAATAAATGATCTGCTAGGTTCTAATCTCATTGAACTATAAAGTGTTAGCGAACATTTCCTTTGTGAAAGTGTTACATTTGTTACACCATTAAATTACTGACGTATCAACACGTTCTGTATTGTTTATTAAGTTATCATTTGACATCGGCTTTGGCACCGGCACAGTATTTGCAAATGACCAATAGCACCGGTGCTGGGATTGGAACCGGGTAAACGGGCACCGGTATCGAACCGATATCGGAAATGGTGGCACCGGCACAGCCTTAAATGAAACTTCAAGCAAAATGCCCATTCTTGTTGCTGGAAAATACTATACCCTGTTAATTTTTGCATTGTTCCCTCGGACGATGCTATTTCCCTAGAGGTCTTTCAATGCTCAGTAGCCACTGGCGTCGTAACCCGACTGTGCAACTGTTCTAGGCTGCCCCTCTCTATATAAACGCATTTGCACGGCCATCATTTTTTCCTCCAAAGCGTGTCCAAACAGGTATGTTTCCTGACATTCGTCCAGAAGTTCTTCTAGCCAAGTCTCTTGAAGAAGAAAGAGGTTACGGAGATTCCTTTCCGACCCCCGAGCGTGCCCGGTGACGATTCCTGATGTGAATTCGAATGCTACAAGGGATGTGCCCAACACCGCCGCTACTTCTCTTCTTCAAGCCGGTCAGCATTAGCGAACCTCAAGTCTGCATCTATCAACTTTTGAAGCAGATTTTCAAGAAGCACGCCAGGCCTACATCTGTCTCGAACATCAACACAAACGAATGCTGGAAGCAGCACATTCACCGAAGCAACTTTTGAATTTATCATCCCATTCTTCCAGAGGAAAACACTCCATCTCGCAAACTGATGTCAACCATTTGATGGACCGTGCTATCACAGAATTTAGCCATCGCAAAACTACTGTTATGCATCCACCCTCCGTCACGCCTTCGATCAAAGACAAGAGGACCAATGAATGAGTTGCCACAACGTCGTCTTCCAGCCACAAGTGCTCTTCATCAGTCTATCGACACTCCAAGAAGTCTCGAACTTCATCCCACCATTTACCGGTGATCGCTGCCGATCCGCTTCTCGATATTCCGGACCATGGCGGCTCAAACGTCGACTCCGCATATCTTCTAAACCAACGGATAGCGAATGTGAATGCCATCCATCCAGTCGACCCACCAACTCCAACCACGAATACGAATGCGCCACACTTCTAGTCTCTATGAATGCAAAGTGCATTCGTTTTCCGGATACATCAACAGAGGACAATGCCACCATTCCTCTTGCCAAACTTTTGAAACCGCAGAAGACATCATTCCTGACTGCTTCCTCTACAAACTCTCGAAGTATTCTAACGTTCAAGTCATCAATCGAGGTTTGACAACTGTCTTTGGATTCGCCTTGCGTGAAAAGAACATCAAGCAACAACCTCTACTTGGTCAATCAACGACCTTACTCACTTGCCTGCTACGCAACGGTGGCACCAACTTGGGCCGCGGTGAGCCTCTGGAACTAGACAAAGAACTTCCTCCACCAAGGCCTGGCCGTTCAGACCTACAGGAGAAGGAGCAACCACAACAACGTCCTGTGAAACTTATCCAGAACCTGAATTCCTTGCTGCTGAAGTAAAAATGGACTTTGGACTTTGGACCTACCGAAACGTGCTGAAATTCCCACTTTAGTGGTTTTCTACATTGACACATGTATTCGTCTGGGTATGCGTACAAGCTGACGTCCTGAACACAAGTCGTCAATGCACTCTGGGAGAAACTTTCCTCCGACCCTTCTGCATCCGCGATCAAAGAACTCTCCAATCTCATTCCGCAACTCTTCCAAAAGACATGCTTTGCCACATACCATGCACTAAATTGGTTCACTCGTGCATTGTTTAACAACACTCTCTTCATGCATGATGTTTCTCTCGCCACCACCTCTAACCTGAATGACTCAATGAAACATAAGCTAAGAAACCTTCCTCTCCCCGAGTCAGACACCTTGTTCCACGGCCTCATCCCCAGCTTTGCACCACATCTTGATGAATCCAGGAAGCCCAAACATTCAAAGAATTCGGGTCCCTCAAAGAGCTTCTCAAAATCTTATCCATACACACCGTCTTCCACCCAACGCCCCACTGAATCGTGGCCGAAGCATAAATCACAGCCTTCCAACACCGACAGCAGCCAAGCTGAACGCAGTCAGCCATTTCATTCCAACCAATCCTTTCGTTCAAACCAGACTTCCTGAAACTTTTCCATTAAAAGCCGAAGACGTAACGACAAGGGAACACCCTCAGACAAGAGAAATCGTCACTTATCCCCCGGTAAGAAGAAGTTATACTAAAAGGAACCAATGACGCCACCAATCTGCTTCCTCATCCAGTGGGCGCTCGCTTGCAACATTACCTTCCATCACGAGAAAAATTGACAGACAATCAACAGGTCCTATCCATCATCCGAGGTTTGCTTCCGACATTCACCTTGAAACCATTTTTAGCCCAAACCCCACCATGGGAGCATCTGTCGCAACCAATTCCAAAATTAACAGCCGAGATCAACGACTTATTCGACAAGAAAGCAATTCAACAGTGCAACCCCCCCCCCCCCCATTCAGACCGGGTTTCTACAGCCACATCTTTCTCAGACCGAAAAAATCAAAGAAAGGATGATATTCAACCAAAAACCACTGAACCATTACATGGAAAACCACTATTTCAAGATGGAAACTTTGGAATCAATTCAATTTTCACTAAGACCCAATGATTGGACAGTATCGATAGACTTAGAAGATGGCTATCAACATGTTCCGCTTCACGCATCCATTCAACATCTTTTCCGGTTCCTTTACCAAGACAAAGTCTTTCAGTTCCGTTGTCTTCCTTTCGGACTAACTGCAGCACCAAGAATTTTCACCTGGTCCTAAAACCTATCCTGGCACACCTCCATACGAATTAGATGGATGCAAGCGCCTACCTCGACAATTGGTTACTAAACACTGAAGACCCTGCAAAACTCCTGGTCAACAGAGACTACACATTCAATCTCCTCAACCAACTAGGTTTTGACGTGAACCTCAAAACCAGCACAGGAATTCATCTTTCTGAGAGTAAATTTCAACGTCTTGTTGGCAACCATCTGGCCCTCTCCAGACAGAATAAAGGACATCATACGTCAAGCACGGCTGTTCCAGCAAAAGCCAGACCACTCCCTCACTCAACTAAATTCCCTGATTGGGAAAATGGACTCAATGGCGAACCTAATCCCCTAAAGCAGGTGGATGACCAGGCCACTTCACCACTTCAGAATCGACACATGGGGAACTCACCGTTCCACCCGAAGCATCGTCGCGTCATCGGCCCGGGTTTTCCATGAGAAACACTCCTTTGGTGGTCAGACGTTCACACCCTTTCCCAGTCAGTTCCACTACAAGTACCTCAACCGGAACTCCTTCTGTTGACTGATGCATCCTTAGAAGGATGGGAGCCCATATTGGCCACCTCGAAACATCCGGAACCTGGATGGAACCCCATCAATATCCTGGAACTCAATGCTATCCTCAATGCTCTTCCAAGGACTGATCCAAGGAAAAGTAATACAAGTCCAGGCCGACAACACTACCGCAGTGGCCTACATCAAGAAACAAGGTGGAACGAGATCTCGGAAATTACACAAAATAACATCGGTGATTTTCCTTCTCTGCATCCAATTCAGCACAACAGTCTTCCCCTTGCACATCCCAGGCAGCAGGAATGTCATTGCAGACTCTCTATCCCGCAGGAAACCACCAACAGGGGAGTGGATGCTAAAGAAATCCATCTGCGAATCACTTTTCAACATTCGGGGCAACCCAACGATAGATCTCTTCGCCACGAGACACAATGCCAGACTTCTCCTCTTCGTCAGTCCTGTCCCGGACGTGAGCAACAGCAGTTCACGCCCCGACTTTCCCATGGGAGAACCTTTACGCCTACATCTCTCCCCGTTCAAGTTACTCCCACAAATTCTGGAGCACAAATCCTCTGCCTGCTAATAGCTCCGAACTGGCCAACGTGGTTCCTACAACTACTAAACCTTCTAGTCACAGATGCAGGATCTTCTAACTCAACATTGGTGTGACAGAAGGAAAATCAATCCCGCCAATCCCCCTACTGCGGAACTACTAAGATTTCTAAACATTCTCTTCTCTGAAGGGTTGAAAGGCTCAACAATACTTGTTTAACGCTCGGCTCTCAACTCAAGTCTTCAAAGCTGCAGAAAGCTACCATCTCCTAGACGACTACAAAATCTCAGCCTTGATCAAGTCCTTTGAAAAGGAAAGTCCAGCAACTAAACGCACCTTTCCCTACTTGGATCTTTCCATCATCATTAACGCACTACTAAAAGACCTCTACAAACCACTGCTCAACAGCCCAATTACCATCCTCACCAGAAAAACTGTTTTCTAAACGGCCATAGCATTGAGCCTCCGATGCAGCTAAGTTCAAGCACTCTCAGCTGATCCTGCATTCTGTGTGTTCGCTCCTGATAACACCTAGTCACTCTGACACTGAAAGCAGATTTCCGAGCCAAGACACAACGACCTTGTGAACCAACCAAGCCAATAGTCATACCAGCCCTAAGGCCACGAAAAAAAAATAGTCGGTTCTCAGGCCCTGCCTGGTGACTTTTATTTCAGCAAAATAAAATAAGTGACCCGCAAAAGGTTACTTAAGAGATGTTTCTGGGAGATATGAGCTTTCTTGCTTATACATTATCCAGCAAGCATTAAGTTTAGTCACAATTTGAAATAGTTCAGAAATATACTACCACAATCTGAACTGAAAGAACCAACTTAAGATACCAGGTTACCTAAGTTTCAAACCGAACTAAAAAATAAAAGTAAAAGCCTGGTCACCGGGTGACTTTTTGGGCTTGTAAAAAATGCCCGAGAACCAAAACATTTTTTTTCCATGGCCTAACCCGTATCGATAGTCAGGAACCCTAACGTCACCTTTGTCCCGCCCATGCTCTAAGGTACTATCTCACCAAACTACTAATGAATGCATTCGCAAAGGGAGAACACAACTTTTTCTACCCTACGAAGGAAATTTCGGAGAAACCTCAGCTGCTACCATATCGACAAGGATTCGTGATACAATTCAAGGTGCTTACGATGACGCCAACATCAACTGCAGCGACGACGGCATCAGAATAGTTGCCGGCATCAGAATAGTTGACGGCATCAGGCTGGTTGCCGTGGCTACAAAAAGATACAGAGCTGCTTGAGAGGGTACAGAGAAGAGCAACCAAACGGCTCACCAAATATGGTAACCTAAGCTACCCAGAGCGCTGCCGTGTATTGGGTCTGACTACCTTAGCCAAAAGGCGTACCCGTGGTTCCCTTGTTGAAACCTTTAAGTTGTTTGACAGAGGTACCGAAGAAAAATATTTCAAGCTGTGCACTGGAAGCAAGACAAGGGGACATCAACTCAAGATTATGAAGCCTTCTGTTCGACTGGATGTCCGAAAGAACTTCTTCTCTGTTAAGACTATTAACGACTGGAACGGTCTGGATTGCAAAATCCTTAGTAACTGTAGAACTGTAGGCACCTTCAAAAATCGCCTTGACAAATACGTTTTCCACCCATAAGTTTTCTTATGGCTGCCGGCAACAAGCTTTTAGCTTTCGCTGTACTGTATATAATAATAATAATAATAACACGCACGAGTTAAGGGCACTCTCCACCTCTTGGGCATTCCACAACGCCGTTCAAGTCCCGGCAGCTTCATGGCGAAACAGCTCCGTCTTCACATCACATTACTTCACAGAGATGACTACATCGTCTGGGTCCCATCATAGCTGCCGGATGTGTAAGCCAGCCCCCTTAAGCACTCAGAAAACAAAGACGGAAGCAAGACTCCGTCTCTAAAACCAACGGTCTTTTTCAGGGCCATAAAATACCACGAAAGAGAACCAAATTCCTGTTTTCTGAATAAAGTGGTGAAACTTCCCTAGGGAACCCGTCAGGGCGGTGCCTGCCACCAGACTCTGACGAGGTCTAACTGTTAATGCAAAAATTAACGGGTTATAGTATTTTCCAGCAAAAAGAAAGACAATTTTGCTGGCCCTCCTGTCAGGCCGGCTGAAAATTGTTTCTTTTGCTGGTAAAATACATAACCAAACCCATTCTACCTCCCGTCTTGAGTCACAGCCTGACATACTGAGAGGTAAAAGTGATGGCCAAACTAATGCTGAATGCGCTTGTATAGAGGGGGGGCTGCGCAGAACAGTTGCCCAGTCGGGTTACGACGCAGGCAAATACTGAGCACCGAAAACCTCCAGGGAAACAGCATTGTCCGAGGGAACAATGCAAAAATTAACAGGTTATGTACTTTACCAGTAAAAGAAACAATTTTCTGCCAGCCTAGTGGGAAGGCTAGCAAAATTGTCTTTTTAATTCATGTAGGTAGGTTAAAGAATAGCATTCATCCATATTTACCTGTACGATGAAAGTCTTGCCATTTAGGCCAGGTGTCAATCCAATCATGCTCATATAGCTTGCTTCATTTGCAAAGTTTTGAAGCCCGTGAAACACTCCCTAGAATTACAAAAAAGGGTAATGATTAACGTCAAGAAAAAATGTATCTGCAGTTCTCAAGCACGTACGGGTATGAATAATTTCTTCGATCTCCGAAATTACTCATTACGCTCACTTTCAAAAACAAGATACTGTCAGTATCTTGCAAATTTTCGATTGTATTTCAACAATCTTCATCAGGCAGGGTCAAGAAAATTGAGTCTTCTGGTTACATTTTCGTCTGCTTGCTTGAAAAGAATCCACGGCCTCCGATATTTACAAGGTAAGCACAACAAGCGGCATGGCCACCTATATATACAACGCTGGATCCAATATTTACCGTGAGAACCACGCCATTTGTACGTAACATTGTAAATATTGGATCCGGCCTTGTATGGATCCGCTTGTTATGCTTACCTTGTAAATATCGGAGGCCGTGGACGTTCTTTTCTTTTCAAGCAAGCAGACGAAAATGTAACCAGAAGACTCAATTTTTTTGACCCTGCCTAATGAAGATTGTTGAAATACAATCAAAAATTTGCAAGATACTGACAGTATTTTGTTTTTGAAAGTGAGCGTAATGAGTAATTTCGGAGATCGAAGTGATTCAACAGTGTTTCAAAGTAATTAAAGTAAGCCTAACGGTTTATTTTTGAACAATTTGCATAACCTTTTCTTATTTTCTATCATTATTAGAAAGTATTGCATTTTTCTAACAAATCACAAAAAATTGTACTAAGTTGACTTTGAATACAAAGCTTTAATACCAAAAAACGCGTAGTAAATGCCGGCACGAAGCTAACACCCGCTTCCCT
>JAHWFP010108814.1:2694-24358 GCA_023313725.1 Lithobius niger | reverse complement strand
TCGTTTATAATGGAGTTTCACAGTACGAAATCTAACGATCTTTTTCGGAATATTCGCAAGATGCTCGGCAGAAAGATCGTGGAAGAGAGGAATACAGCAAGAGAAGGAGAAGAGGCTGAGGGAGGAGGAAGAAGTTCAACAGAAGAGCCATATATACCTGGCTAAATGGTACCTCAAGAGAGGAAATTAAGGCAGGTGCAGGAAGAATCCACTATCGGAACTCGCGCATATCTGACGAGGGCTGAGACTAGGAAGGAAGAAGCCAGCATGAAAGAGCGGGAGGGACAAGGAAAGCTGGAAGAAGGAACTAAGAAAGAGCTAAATGCTAAAGTGTGCAAAGCAGACGACGTAGTGAACAACGAAGTAAACAACGATGTTGTTGATGTAGAAAGCAGAAAAATCCTCAAGGCCTGATGAAGATATCTGGGTGGTATCGAAAATTTGTTGGACTAAGCACAAGTCCGAGTTGTGAATTTTAGCGAACTTGGTAGTGTTATTTTATAACGGATCGATCTTTTCACAGTATGAATTGCAGCGATGTTTTTCGAGTAAGAAAGAGCACAAGCAAGAGAAAGAATTAAAAGAAGATGGGGGTAGTGCAAGAGATGCAGCCAAGATGGTGGATAAAGTGGCATCCAGTGTAGGAGGTGTGTATTGGATCCCCTGCAAAGATTGTCCACAAGGTTACATAAGCGAGACAAAAGGCAAATTTGCAAGTCTGGATTGTGAAACTTGGACGATTTTTGGTTTTGCTTAAGTGACTGTCTTTAAAATAATAAAATCCGGTGATCCGAATCTGTATCTTCTACAACCCATACAATTTGGGCAAGGAAAGGCTTTGCGTTATTTGGTTGGAATTTCTGGGAGAACAAAAAAAGCTTATAACAACATCACATTGAGATTCGCTTGATGCCTGAAAACACCAAAGATAATCGTGTTGGAAGGCTGTCATAGTACGGTTTACTTACTAGTGAGGCTGTTCTCATTTTGTGAATTGTTGTAGAATACATGTGGGCAACACGTGGGTGCGGGACGAATGTTTATTTATATGATACGCCTATTTTTAAATGGCGCAGATTTTATGGAAGGCGAGTTATATACGTGAAATTTCGGTACAAAAAATTCCAGACGTATTAAATAATTATCTTGCCATTTAACGTACAAAAATATATTTGGGATTATTGTATTATGCTTCCACAAGTAAAAAAATGAGAATCAGCATGTTCTATTTCTAAAAGTGCTAACAACATGTTCAATTTGCTGCAACCTTGGAATGGCAACATCCATTGGGAATCTTCCATACAGCATCATTTACTACTTCCAAAATCTTTGCTTGGGTGTTTTTGTTACGTATCGTGAAAGCAGTTTAACTCGTTTTATTTCCTCAATATGACGATTGTCGATAGCACCTTAGCCATCCATTGCAGCCGCAGTATTGAACTCCTAGCCGGCTATTCGTGACTCGCTTCGCACAGCAGCATACGATAACAGGCTCCAACTCATTCAAGAGTCACATGGCATGAACGAACCAATCGGAGCCTGCGATATGAAGGAGTTCCAAAACGAACTTTAAAACGTAAATGTTTATTAGCAATTACGTCGACATTGATAACGACCTTAAAAATACAGTAGCATCGATGCAAAGTGCCCTTAAGAACAAATTTTTTTTATAAAAAGTCCTAAGCTTTGATTGAATGGTAAAAAGGACTCTCACCCTTCTTTGATTGAAGGTTAACATACCTCAACTCAGTATTTTGCCTCTCTTCTGAATGGCATCCTCAGGAGAAAAAAAGACTTGATGGCGAGTAGGTGAAAGGTTAGGGTAAAGATATAAACTTTCCCTGTAACTTCTATGATTTTGCTCCGAATTTTTTTTTTTTTGCTTTGATATTGGCTTATGATACCCCTTCAGAAAAAATAAATACACAGTTACCACCACAGGGGATCACTACCAACTGTACGTCCGTTGAATTATTTCAGGTGAACCCTTGCACATTCATCAGAACCTCTTCTGATGAAGGTGAAAAGGTTCACCAAAAATTCAATGGACGAACATTGTGAGTGTCCCCCTGTGGTAGTAAATTTGACTTTTTTTACTGAAGATTTATCTTGAATACCATTGTGCTTCCCCTTCACCGTTTTTTTTTTACTGTTATGATCCTTTGCCAATTTGGAAAACTTACGAACTTACACAGTTTAAAAGTTAGCATTGCGGTGACTTTGAATGACCTTACCAATGATTTTCACTGTGTATGACAGTTTGGTGGCTCTATTGTAAATACATTTGGAATGGCATTTGCCTTCTCGAAACTTTAGCCGACCCTGCATGTGGAGCTACTTCGAAATTAAAAGACGCTTAGTGAAGGAGACACCTTCAAGTACACATGAACACCGGCACATTTTTTGACGCACTGCAAATGGAAACCTAACAGTCAATGCAAACCCAACATGCGTACTCTGCATTTAATATATGTAAGAAACAGCAACAGTATCCATAAACCGACTGAACCTGCTGAAATTTTATCAGCCAGAATGCAGGAACATCAGTAGGTTGAGTCAAACCAGGGCCGTAACAAAGTCGTTTGGTGCCCGGGGGCAATGCACAGAAATGGCACCCCTTCCCATACACCGCGAAAGTAAACTTGGATCAGTTGGCCAAGCGCACGAAACATTAATGGTATCGGGATCGTCAAAAGCACTTTCAATAGTAGCGGGAGCGGTATACGTAATAGCAGTGTTTTCAGGCGACTTAGATGGTGGTGGTGAATGGGCGGATTGAAAGCCGTCACAACCTGCACTTTCGGTTTGTTTGTCAACTGTGGTGTGGTCGCCATCGCCACAGTAGTTTTGTTTGCCACGGTCACAGTAGACTTTTTTAAATAATCATCCAATCTTCCTCTCAGTTTCTTACCTTCATCTTCTTGCTAACGACGTTTTTTCAGATTTTATGCTCCAGAGAGTTTTGGTTTAGTTATTGTGATGTTACAACTGAATTGACGTACTGAACTGACAGCGGGCGGGAAGGGAAGTACACGACTACACCGTACACGTCACTAGTTACCGTTACCCCAAAACCAATCACTGGCCTCTAAATTGAAAACTTTTCAAATGTTTTCCGACCTAATCATTCATAAAATCAATCTAACATACCTAATTAAGCTTTTAATAATTCGTTGCATTATTAATCTAGTTTCCATCCCAAGTTCAGGAATTATTTTTAGAAATGCTAACTTATATATCAATGTCATCATCGTAGAAGGATCTCCAACAGCAACAAATTACCTCGAGGCCATTGTTTGTCACTGTAAGAAGATAATTATTCGAATATTTGTTCAAAATTCAAAAAACTATCGTTTTTTATTTACTGTGTAGGTCCGTCTCGCTAACTTTTTTAATTATTTGGGCCCCCAAACTCAAACCTGGGGAGCAGTTGCCCCCAGGTTTGAGTTTGGGAGGGCACCAAATAATTAACCCCCTGCAGGGGGTCCCCACCCCCTGCCCCCTCGTACTTTACGGCACTGAGTTAAACTGAGTATGTCAACAGTAAATTTAATAAACCAATAACATGTCTGTACCTGCGCCCCTGCTCGCTCAAACGTATTCCTACTTGTAACACGGATAAATAAAATGGTGGGAAAGATTAGGCAAATGATAGTTCCAATTGTTGACCCGTTTAACTCCAAGATGAATTCAACTGAAATAAAAAAAGATGGTAGAGTTAAACAAAGCAAGAGTCGAAATGTAAGAAAACAAGATAAACTAGTCTGAGAAGGGAAAAAGAATAAAATTGTCCTATTGGAACTTGAACTGTGGATCTTCTTACTGGTCTTTAATAGTTGTTCTTAAATGCTAACTGTTTACATAGTTTATGCCTGTGCATTGTAATTTATTGTTTAAGAAAACGTTTGGGTATCACAGCGTAAGTTCTCAAGTTCTCAAGTTCTCAAGTTTCTCTGCAATCACAATTTAAGTCAAGATAGACACATCAGTTTAAGTTTCAACAAGTCCGTAATTACGTACTCAAAAAAGTTGGTAGTGAACCAATAATTGAAACAAAAAAATCAGTGAATCGATCAAAAAGTAAATTTTGCCTCCCCCCCCCCTCCCCCCAGCTAGGCCAGGCTGAAAATGGTTTCTATTGCCTAAAATGAAATATACATTACCTGTGAATTTTAGCATTCCTTCCCTGGATGCTTTCTTTTCCCTGGAGATTTCTTAATTGCTTTGATACGTCCAGCTCCCCAGCCCAAGTGTGCACATGCAGCACACTCCTCCTTCAAAAGCGCTGGCCTTTGGTAGGTAATCATCTTTTTCACTCTCTCAATTTGTCATAGTGGTGCCTCAAGAGGGGAAGTAGGGCACGTGAAGTTAATGTATATTTCCTTTTTGGCAATAGAAACCATTTTCAGCCGACCCTCGCTGGGGAGACCGGCAAAATTTTAGTTTCTATCTGCCTTTAGGAAATATAAATTACCTGCAAACTTTAGCATTCACAGTTGACCTCATCAGAAATGGTGGTGGGCACCACCTTGACGGGTGCCCTAGGTTTGCGCCCTGGATTCCCTAGCGTCTCAGACTCTGGAATGTATCACATGATGGATTATTCAATTTTTTTTTAAATTTATATATAGAACATTTTGCCGGCCCCCAGCCAGGCCGGCTAAAAATATTTTTTTGTTGTTGCCTAAAACATACTTAACCTGATAATTAAGCATTACATTGTCCTCAATTTAATGACTACCTGGAGGTTTTTTAGTTGTTTATATGCATGCTACTTGCACCTGCTTTCATGACCCACTGCGCACTGCGCCATATAAGCGAGAACGTGGTTGGTCTCGGCATTTATTTTCATCTCAATCTGTCAGGCGGTGACTCGAGAGGGGAGGTAGGGCGGGCTTTGGTTAAGTATGTTTTAGGCAAAAAAGAAAACATTTTTAGCCGGCCTGACTGGGGGGCCGGCAAAATGTTCTTTTTTTGTTTGCCAAACATATTAACCTGATAATTTAGCATTATCAGCAGACCTCGTCAAACGTGGTGGCGGGCACCGATCTGACGGGGTGCCCCTGGACGCAAGCAGGCATTCCCCAAAATTTTATTACAGTATAAATTTTGCACTTTATTCAGAACAGGATGTTGAAACAGGAAGTTGGATGTCTTTCGTAGGATTTGGTGGCCCTGAAAAAGACCGTTATTTATTGAGGGGTCTTGCTTTTTTCTATGGATGGCTTGCCTCCTTCTATGGGTGGCTACCATCTGGGATGGCTTGCTTCTACTTCGTTCTCAGTGCTTAAGGGGGCTTGACTACAGTTCTGGCTGCGACAATTGGTCCCAGCCAGTGTAGTCCCTTCTCTTCTCTTGACGTGTTCCTCAGGTAGTGGGAGGAGAATGTCGTTGAGTGGCGCCAGGAAGCCGCTTGTAGAATTTCTTCTATTGGAATGGCGTTGTGGAGTGCCCATGACGTAGAAATCGCTCTGACCTCGTGTGCTGTTGCTCTTTCCCTGCTCAGGTTGGCTTTGTCGTACCCTATGTCGATGGTTTTCTTTATCCAGTGGGAGATCATAGCAGCTGAGGTTTCTCCTGTTTGGAGGTCTACTGGTAAGAAAAGTTGATTTCTGCCGCTACGGATGTCTTCGTGTTGAGTTCTTGTGAGGTAGAAACGAAGTGCTCGGATGGGCCATAGTAAGCGTTCTGGTTCGTCACCTGTTAAGGTTGAGAGGGCTGGGAAGGTATGGGTTTCGGTGGTTCGGATGGTTTCTGAGTCTTAGCTCGAAATCCTTCTCTTGGGTGAAGGGTTACCGATGAGAAGTTTGGACCAAAGATGCCGTAGGCTGGGTCTGCTGAAAGGGCTTGGATTTCGGAACAGTGGGCGCTTGCTGCGAGTGTGACAAGGAAGACAGTTTTCCTGGTTAGGAGATGAAGGGAGCTGTCTTGCATTGGTTCGTTGTAGGGAGCTTCCATTAGGGAGTGAAGGACGATTGACAAGTTCCAGTCTGTGACAAGTTTTCTCGTTGTTGGTCGGTCATTTTCGAAGGACTGGAGGAGAGCCGAAGTTCGATAGTCATCGAGAAGATTGGTCTTGTCTGCTGCCTTGAATACTGAGTTTAGGGCTGAGCGATAGATGGGGATCGTTGAGCCTTTGAGCTTGTCGATGTCGAAAAGGTCAGTGAAGAATCTTAAAAGTTCGGGTACAGCGGGATTGACTGGATTAATTTTCCTTGTGAAACACCAATGAAACCATTTGGACCAGTGGGTGTCATACATTCTGTTTGTTGATTCTCTGGTGGCTTTTGAAGCGATTCGGACGGCATCATCTTGATGAATTCCAGCCTTCTTGAGGAGTTTGATGATAGTAGCCACACGTGAAGGTTCAGACTGGGAAGGTTTGGGTGAAGTTTCGAGCCCTTTTGTTGAGACAAAAGATCTGGAAGAAGAGGGAGGGTTCTTGGAGTGTCGATTAGGAGGGATAGTAGGTGTGGGAACCATGGTGCCAACGGCCAGAGGGGAGCTATTAGGAAAAAGAGGCTTTGAAACAGGTATGGTGGAAACAGGTATGGAAAGAGGTTGTGCCAAGGGTATGTCAGGGCGTCGACCTCCATTGCTTGGTCGTCCGGAATCGGGCTGATGTAGTGGGGAAGTCTGGCATTGTGCCTCGTGGCGAATAGGTCGATAATTGGGGTACCCAATATTGTAAAGAGATATTCGCAGATGGACTTTTTGAGGCACCATTCCCCTGTAGGGGAGAGCGATGGGAGAGAGAATCCGCGATCACATTTTTGTTCCCTGGAATGTGGAGGGGTAGCAAGGTGATGTTGTTTGAAATGCAGAGGTTGAGGATTTTGGAAGTTAAGTTGTGAAGCAGTCTGTCTTGGTTCCACCTTCTTTTCTTATGTAAGCCAGGGCTGTGGTGTTGTCGGCTTGTACTTGGATTACTTGATTTTTGATGAGCGGAAGGACATGTTGTAGCGCTAGTACGATCGCTCGGAGTTCGAGGAAATTGATGTGTTGTAGTTTGCTTTCCTGTCAGATTCCTGACGTCTCTAGGGGGCTCCTAAGCCATAATTTGAGACGTCGGTGAAGATGATGTGGTTGGGAGGAGTTTCGTGGAGTGGAACTGTCTTGGTGAGGTTCGTGACATCTGTCCACCAAAGGAGGCTTTCGTGGGAAAATCTTTGTGAAAGAGGAACTGTTGATCTGGATTGAGGTGAGGGTTTGACCAGTTGTCGATTCGTTGGTGGTGAAAGGGTCTTACCATCCATCGTTCGTAAGGAATGAGGTTCGCCATTGAGTCCATCTTCCCAATGAGGGAGTTTAGCTCTCGGAGGGAGAAGGTTTGTTGGTTCTGGAATTGGTGGATGTGTCGTAGAAGATCTTCTTCTCTGTCGAGTGATGGATGAGAGATTGAATGAGGCGCCTAGGAACGTGAACTCCTGTTGTGGAGTGAGGCGTGATTTGGAATGGTTTACGCCGAATCCCAGCTGGTTTAAGAGATTGATCGTGGTGTCCCAGTCTTGCTCGAGACGGCGGGGGTCCTGGTTGTGTACAGCCCAGTCGTCGAGGTATGCGCTTGCTTTGATTTCCTGTTTGTGAAGGTGAGCCAGGATTGGTTTTAGTACCATGGTGAAAATTCTTGGAGCTGCGTTTAAACCGAAAGGGAGACAGAGGAATTCTTAAACTTGGCCGTTGTAGATTAAACAGAAGAATTTCATTAAGGATGGGTGAAGTATTCATCCTCCAGGTCTATGGATATTGTCCAATCGTTCTGTTTGAAGGAGAGGCGGATTGATTCCAGTGTCTCCATTTTGAAGTGGGGATTGTCAATGTATTTGTTCAATGGCTTCATGTTGAAGATGAGTCTTTGACCTCCTGTTTTTTTCGGACGGGTGAGGTGCTGTAGAATCCCGGCCCTGGGTTCTTGCATTTGATGATTGCTTGTTTTCTCAGAAGTTGTAAAATTTCGGATGGAAGAGTGGCCGAAACTGGAGACGTGAAGTTCCATGGAGGACTGTTGGCTAGCGGTGGTTTTGAGAGGAAGGTAGGACGAAAGCCCTCCTTGATGATCGAAAGGACTTCGGAGTTGCGCGAAAGGATCTTCCAGGCTGGGTAAAAGTGGCGAAGTCTCGCGCCGACTGGGAAGCAGGAGAGTCGGGGATAGTCATTGTTTACGGTGGGAACTACGACTGCCGGGTGAAGAGTAGCGGCTGCGGCGGTCGGGGGTTGCGGCACGTTTCTGGTTGTTATGTTGGTTAGAACGGGAGCGAGGCTGTCGTTCTGCGCGAAAGGACTGGTTCTTGTTGGCTGAACTGTCGCTTCGTGAAGTGCTTGCGGGAGGCGTTGGTTTGTTCCAGTTGTCGGGAGGAGAACGAGTGTTCTGGTGTTTGTTCAACTTGGATGAGCGAAAGGAGCTTTAATCTTGGCGAAACAGTTTGAGCTCGCGCGAGATGTCTAGATGAGGCACGACATGTATAGATGAGGCGCAAGAGTCGGGATGAGACCGCGAAAGAGAGTATCGGACTCGTGAAGTGGCTGGTTGCGTAGCCGGTGCCTGGTTGACTTATTGAGGTTGTTTGCGGATTTAAGAGCTGCTTCCCTTAATAACAGCGTGTTGTTGAATAGCGCTCGAGTGGCCCAGTTCAGGGAGTGATAAGTGCCAAAACTTGCTTTTTGGAATAGTTGGGATATGAGGGAAGACAGATTGCGAATCACTTTGAGCCTTGCATCGGCCGAAAGCTTCTCGCAGAGAGCGTTGACTGCTGTGTTCAATACGTCAGCTTGTGAAGCGGCACGTAGGCTCAGGTGTAAGCACTTGTTGTTGTCAAAGAGGACAAAAGAAGGGACTTTAACTCTTTTTGGGATGGTAAGGGCCGATCCGAAATCCAATTTGACTCCACTACAAAGAAACTCACATTCATGGTAGGTGTAGAAATTCTTGGGTTTGGTGGCGCCGTCACCAAATGGGCGAAAGAAACTAAGGGTTCACCTTTACCCAGGAGAGAGCCACCATTACGTAGTAGACAGGTGAGTAGGGTTGTAGACTGGCCCAAAAGGCTGCAGGGTTTGGCGTCCTTGTCTCGTAGGGCGAATCCAAAGCCGGTCTTGAGACCTCTGTTTATTACTGGAGCGTTAGCAGATTCGGATGGTTTCTATAAAAAACAGTCCGGAACTGTGCCTTCCACTGTCTTGAGGAGAGACGTCAGGGGGATAGTGGGATCGTCCGTATTGTCGTCCGGAAAATGAATGTGTTTAGTGGTAGGCGTTAGAGCGGTCTGGCTTTGTTGTGCTGCGGCCGGAGTTTGTCCATTGGAGTTGCCCGAAAGAGAGTTTGAATGTTTGGGCTTCTTAGCAACGGAGTCAGAGGTGCGCGAAAGGCGTTTATGGCTTTTATGACTCACAATCGACGCGACCCAGTCATGCGTGTTGGCCCGGCGTACACGACGGAGGCGGCATTGGTGCTTTTTCAGCGTAGTGGTGGAAAACTGAGTCAACAAGGTCGTGGGCTTCACTACAAGTTACGCTGTGTTCTCTGCGTGATGATCTAGATGAGAAATCGAGCGGAGAGTTGGTGACCGAAAGGCCCGCTTCGGATGAGGCTTGCGGGAGTTTCCGTTTGGAGTCCCGGAATAGCGCTTTGGCCTGTCGTTAGTCTTCTTCCAAGACCTAAAGGTTGGGAGGCGGTGGGGTACGTTGGCCATTTTTTCAATGGAGAGTCATCTCCGTCGTTGACGACATGAACGTCCCGGTCCAAGCCGGTCGTGCAGCGGTCGTCGCGGACGGTTGGGGTGGCAGCCGGAGAGAGCACAGCATCCGAGGTCGGAGGGATGAGCGAAAGGGCGGCTTCCATCGTTAGGAGATGCGCGAAAGGCGCGAGACGAGGTGGCGAGACCAACCACGTTCTCGCTTATATAGAGAGGGCTGCACATGCGCAGTGGGTCATGCAAGCAGGCGGCTACAAGCAACTAAAAAACCTACAGGGAGACTTAACTTGAGGACAATGTAATGTTAAATTATCAAGTTAATATGTTTGGCAAACAAAGAAATATAGTTAAATTATATATATATAAAGTTAAATTATATATAACATATATATGTATGTATAAATACCCCCTTCATGCTAAGAAGGGGCTCAAAAGTTATGAGCCATTCTAGGAAGACCTTCGTCATTCAAGTTAGAAAACCGGATGAATAGTATAACCTTATTTTTTTTTGAAGAGGCAGAATCCGTGTCGATAAGCCGACTGAAGTGATGGATGATTTCATTCTGATTGAAGGTGATGCTTTGATCTGGTCTTCGGATTTGTTTGCGTGGTCCATCTTCGGGGGTCAGAGGACAAAATTTTGATATCAGAAGGTGGAGGGGAATTCTGAATGAAGCCCTGTGACGCAGAATTTGGAAGCGGGCTGAAAGTTCGGAACAGGAATGGCATTCACTTCGATCTTGGAAATTACTCATTACGCTCACTTTCAAAAACAGGATACTATCAGTATCTTGCAAATTTTCGATTGTATTTCAACAATCTTCATCAGGCAGAGTCAAGAAAATTGAGTCTTCTGGTTACATTTTCGTCTGCTTGTTTTTCCGTCTGCTTGCTTCAAAAGGGAAGAATGTCCACGGCCTCCGATATTTACAAGGTAAGCACAACAAGCGGCATGGCCACCTATATTTACAAGGTAAGCACAGCAAGCGGCATGGCCACTAATATATATACAATGTTACGTGGTTCTCGCAATAAACTAGGCCTGGGCACATTTATTACTCGCACTCCATCTTTGTTTCAGTATGCCATCCAATTCATTTCCAACCAAGTGCATGACTTTTAGGTTAGATGGGCCCTGGATGTTCATCAGGGGGATGTTATTCTTCAAGTGGTGCTGGATCGTAATAGACTTGAGGCACCGTAGGTGTCGATCTCTCCTCGAATTTGCTCTTACTAGTGTCCTTGTCTTGTCCCAGCCAATTTCGTGTTCAGTTTCCATACAGTGAACTGCAATTCCATTTTCTTCCACTTCATTCCTGGTGTCTCCAATGTGCTGCACAAGCCTCGTCCTCACCCCCTTTCTCGTCTCGCCAACGTAAACTGAACTGCATCCATTGCATGGCACTAAATAAACTCCTTCGCTCGTATCCTGTACGTCTCCCACAGTCGCCTCGTCTTTCTCCTTCTGCTTCCCTCTGCGTTTCTGAGTGCTATCCTGCATACTTTGCCCCTTCTTGACTATCCTCGATTTCAGACCTTTCACATTTCTGAAATAAGTCGTGACACCTTGTTTTCTTAGGATTTCGCTGATTTTCTCACTCACTCCCTCAAGAAAAGTTAGGCTCACTCTGGATGTTTTTCTTCCTTGCTGGACCTCGTCAACGTCTTGTTCTTTTTCATTCCTCCTTTTGCAGCTTTTTGCAATTCTATATGCTCTTTTCATTTGGAAATTTAGGTGCCCTGCTGGATACCCTAAGTTAAGAAACTTTCCTCCCGCTTCAAAAAGGTATGGCCCAGCCAACTCAGGTCTGCTCGAGTTCCTCACAAGTCTTACAAATTCATTCTGGGAAATGTGTTTTCGCTGCTGCTTTGGGTGGCCTGAGGAATAAGTTATTCCTCTAGGTGTAGCCGTTGGCTTTTTAAATGGCTGATAACTCACTCTGTTATCTTCCTTGTGAATAATGAGGACATCCAGAAAGGGAAGCGCTCCTTTATTCTTTTCCTCTCTCGCGAAGCTTAGGTCACTGTGCCATTCATTAATCTTCTTACTGACTCTCTCCACTTCCTTCTTCTTCAGCACTGCTACGATATCATCCACGACTCTCTTCCACAACCTTACATTCAAACCTGATGTTATTACCATTGAGTCCAAGTGCTGCATCACCATTTCAGCTATAATGGGGGAGCTGGAATACCCCATGGGGGCTCCCTTAAATTGCCAAAAGACTATACCTCCAAACTCCACGTAGATGGATGACAACAACACCTTCAATAATGCACGGTCCCGCTCGCAGACTTTTCTGGATATCTTCATCTTTATTCTCGATGCTGCCAACATGTCGAGGATGAGGCGGTGCGACAAGCTCGGAAAGAGCCTAATTACATCAAATGACATCATAACCTCATCTTCTCCTATTCTCAGGTCCTTCAATTCCCCTACGAGGTCTTCGGTATTCTTCAGTCGTGATGGGGCATCAACATATTTTACCAACTCCTTCGCCACTAGCCAGTCTAACTGCTGCGCCATACCTCCTTTCGCTAAAGTAATCAACCGTAATGGTGCCCCTTCCTTATGCGTCTTAACTTGCGAGAAAAGAAAAGGCAGTCTTTGAGGAGTCTTCGGAGGCAGCTTGTAAACGAGCGCCACCAAAAAACGGCCGTTTTCCGGAAAATTTGAAATTTTTTTTCTTGGAACACACAAATGCCTCGCCGAGGCATATCCAGCCGTTTTTTAAATAATAAACCAAATCGATCCAAATTTTCACCATCGATAGCCTGCCCAAATACAAGCCTCTTGAGGAGGCCCAAATTTGAACTTTCCATCAGGAAGATTGTCAAATCTGCATCTGAAGATCGGCCAACAACCCCAGCAGCGCTACTTCATCATAGCCGCCATTGTTATACCTTGTATTTTTGTATTTGATTTTATACCTCTTATTTTTGGGCATAAAGCCCCCAAACCCTAGCTTAGTTGCAATTTAGGAGAAGCTTCCTCTGTTCTATGTACAGACAACCAATTTTAAAGTGTGATACTTTTTATTGTGTTTGAACGATCGCAACTACTATGAAAAATTTCCACTTAGATCAAAACGTTGCCCCTTTAACTTTAAGATTCAAACCTCCAAATTAACTTTATGCGTCTTAGCATACAACTGAGCTAGACTATTCATTCATTTATTTAGCCTTTTATAATAATCTTTTGCCCCCAGAAACGCTGCCATTAGTCCAAGTAATTATACATCGGCATTCTACCGGACACGAATTTTAGTGTATGTATGTTTTAGTTCTCCTTTCAGCCCGACTGGACCCAACCAAATGCTACTGCTAGCTTAAACTACTATTAAAACTAAAAGAATTCTTAAAAAGATCTGTTCCAAACAATTCCGTAAGTCAAACTGTGCAAAAACTTCAAATCCCCCTTTTTGCCCCCCCCCCCCTCCCCAGCCAAAACTAGTTGTGGTGTATAACACTGCAGTTTTCAGTTAAAGCTTGTAAATTTAATAGTAATGCTTTCTGCATTACCCAAAGCCATGTATCAAGCTTTAACAAGAGCCTATTCATGTTACAAACATGTAAATATTCAATCCGTAGCCAATAATTCAAAGTAAAGGCCTATTTCCTAATGTTCAATTGAGTAAAACTCACAACAGGCCTGTCTTTTCCGTTTACATGTCCTTACTCCTTCAAACGGCTCTGCACCCAGTCCCTTTGTTCAACCGACTTCTCCTCCCACTTTCCATTGTTCTCGAGGCCCTCGGCCAATCAGACCCCCGTAGCTATCCTCGGCGTCCGCGCCAACTTCCGGTAATGTGTATATAACCCCAGCCCCAGAATCCCTCGTTAGCACAGCTCACAGATCTCAAGCTAGAGAAGGGAGTGGAGACGCCAGGTCCGTAGGATGCCATGCCGGGCAAAATGGCAGTGGTTCGTATGTTTGTAGTTAGCTTTTGAAAATTTAATTTAGGACCCCCCAAGTCTAAATTTTAGTTTTAACTTTAACTTAAACTCTCTCTAGCTAGGGAATATTATGGTGGTGACGCCTGTAGCGGCATCTTAGGTTTCTCACCCCATAACGTCAGAGTGGTACTCTTACTAAAAACCAACTTCTTTCTTATTTGTTTTAAACATTAATTCCAATAACTGATGGTTTGATGTTTGTGTGGGATTCATTGGTTATTCACTCCAGAATGACTTTATAAGTAGCCGAGGCTTTTATAATTTGAGGAGTTGACTTGTAAACAGCAACTCTGGGAGGTTTAAGGCTCTGTTTTATCACTTAGAAACAAAACTGTGAAACTGTTGATCTTTCATGCGTGTTTGAAACATACTGTTTGATAGATTGTAACCAGCCGAGGCTGTTCAATCTTGCGGACGTCTCTGCGGAGCGTACAGTATTGCTTTTTCTATTCGAAAAATTAATTGATTGTTTTATTCTGAAACACAAACGTCGTTTTAGTCAAAACTTGTGAAACCGAATTACATGTTGTAAATTCAAATTTTGAGCTTTTAAATACTTTATTTCAAAAGCTTCCGTGCTAACTAAATGTAAAGTGTTCTTTTCATTCCCTGTTGTTATAATAAAAACCAGGAGTTTTTAACTTCAGTTCGTTTGCTAGTTGAATAACTGTTTAAGTGTAAATAAATATGTAAACCATTTTTAGTTTAGCTCTTTGTAAACGGTTAAATTTCCATCGCTGGTGGCAGTGAAATACCAGCAGTATTAAGGTTAGGCCCCTTTAATTTAGGACCCTGCGCTCCATCCCCCATGCTGGGACCGTAGCCCATGCTGTGCTTATGCCGTAAAAGTCGCAATAATCACCGCAACACCTTAAGCTGAATCTCCGTGTCAAACCAGGAAACCGGAGGAGCTACAAGCACCTGAGCCGTCGTAGCGTCTGCAGTTACAAGCTTGATCTTCTCACTTTTTGTAATATGCCTTTCAGTCACCAGTCTCTCGATACTAAACGTCACATCCACCCATGGTCTGTTTCCCACTTCTGTTCTGTTCTTGCGTACATTCCTGATGCATCAATCTCAGCGAACACCCTACGATCATGTTCACAACGATCCATTACAACAGTCAAGTTTGCCTTATCAGCCTTGCAAATAACAATATTCTCGTTACTCTGCAACTTCTGCATGGCCAGCACCTGTCCTCTGGTTACATTCGGAGTAACCCTAGGAGCGTTCTCAACGACAAGTTTTTGTAGAGATACCCTCACAGCTGGGTCCCATGTGTAGTCATTCAGGAGGAGTTCCACATCCGCCACTAAATTAGTGCGCACATCCATTCTCAATCCATGTTTAATTGGCACAAATTTCCAGTCCAGGTTTAGAATGCTCATTTCATCCTTTGTCAGCATTTCTTTAGACAAATTCCTCACGAACGGATATTCATCCTGCATTTTCCTACTTTCACTTTGATGCTGACTTATGCACACGACATTATCTCCATTTTCTTCCCGTTCAAACGTTTCCCACACTAAAATCGTCCGCTGCGAGCTCTTCAATGCATTCAGGTAAGTCAGGGGATGTGCTCCCAACTTTTCCAACTTCTCCAGGTGCCGTTTTTTCGTCTCATGTTGGGTCCATTTTTGCCTCAAATCTACAATCCCATTCCACAATTCTAGCGTCAAAATACTTTTCAAAAAGGTTTCCAACATCAAACAATTAGTTTTCAGCTGCTTGAGTTTGCCGTGGCACTCGCCGATTCACGCAATCAGGAATCTGTGGCTTGCGTGCGCAGCGATGGCGCGACCGCGCACACCTCCCGCTTCAGGGGCAAAGTATGCAGGATAGCACTAAGAAACGCACAGGGAAGCAGAAGGAGAAAGACGAGGCGACTATGGGAGACATACAGGATACGAGCGAAGGAGTTTATTTAGTGCCATGCAATGGATGCAGTTCAGTTTACATTGGCGAGACGAGAAAGGGGGTGAGGACGAGGCTTGGGCAGCACATTGGAGACACCAGGAATGAAGTGGAAGAAAATGGAATTGCAGTTCACTGTATGGAAAATGAACACGAAATTAGCTCGGACAAGACAAGAACACTAGTAAGAGCAAACTCGAGAGATCGACGCCTACGGTGCCTCGAGTCTATTGCGATCCAGCACCACTTGAAGAATAACATCCCCCTGATGAACATCCAGGGCCCAACTAACCCAAAAGTCATGTACTTGGTTGGAAATGAATTAGATGGCATACTGAAACAAAGATGGAGTGCAAGTAATAAATGTGCCTAGGCCTAGTTTATTGCGAGAACCACGTAACATTGTATATATATTAGTGGCCATGCCGCTTGCTGTGCTTATCTTGTAAATATAGGTGGCCATGCCGCTTGTTGTGCTTACCTTGTAAATATCGGAGGCCGTGGACGTTCTTTCCTTTTGAAGCAAGCAGACGAGAATGTAACCAGAAGACTCAATTTTCTTGACCCTGCCTGATGAAGGTTGTTGAAATACAATCAAAAATTTGCAAGATACTGACAGTATCCTGTTTTTGAAAGTGAGCGTAATGAGTAATTTCCAAGATCGAAGTGAATCAACAGCGTTTCAAAGTAATTCAAGTAAGCCTAACGGTTTATTTTGTGAGGAATGGCATTCTCGCACTGTGATGGTCCTTGAAGGGATTGAAATGTTCAGGATTTCCCAGGTGCACTGTTTGTTGCCGTTTTGATGTGAGAATGTTCCATTTGCTTGGGAAAAGCGAATTTCTGGAGAAACTTCAGAATGCAACGGAGAATGGCATTCCTGTACCTGAATGCTGCATCGTGGGAGATTTTGGTTTTGTGGATTGAAAGTTTTAGGTGCGGGTGCTAAAGTTAAAAGCATAGCATTTAGCATGAAATATATGGATCCGTGGCAAGGTAGTTGGTGAGTGTTTGTGTTGGAACGTGGTGTAATGCTGGGATGAGGTGGATGGAAAGCATCTAGATAGTCAAACTATCATAAGGATTGAGCGGTGAACTTTGATGCTGGCAAGTTTGAGGTTGTGTTCAGCCAGTCTCGAGCCTGAACATCGCTGTCAAGAAGAGATGATCCGGGGTTGAAGGCGACGGATGGGGAAGTCGTTGAAGAGGTGGAAATCGAATCCATTGGAATCCATAGATAGCGTCTAATTTCGGAAGGATGCAAGGGTTGACGTTCTTTGCTTAGTCATTTGTAACAGCTGGATTTTAACCTTCGAGTTGGAGATCAAGGCCGTAAAGGCTGGCCGAAGTTGGGCCATCAAGGTCTTTCACAATGCGTTCATGTTGACCATTTTCACTGTTAGTTTGGATGAGCGGGATTGACAATTGTTCGTTGGGAGGAGGGTCTTTCATTTCCAGAGGTGTTCGGATGGTGGGATGTGCACTGTTACTTTCGTTAGGGTTCCTTTTTCGTTTTGAGTTCAGCAATTGGATCGCCCGATGGGGGAGCAGCCACTTTAATGGGTAATTTATGTTGAGTGGAGGCTGCTCATGATGATGTGGAACTTGAAGAATTGATTGATGATGAGGCTGCAAAGCTTGACTCCTTGTGAAGCCTCAGATTTCCTGCCTGGTGTTGGCGGTAATTGGTGAGTTCGTGCGGCTCTGATTGTTTTCAGTTTCTGTTGTTTCCTTAGATTTGACTTTCATTGCTTTGCTTGGATGGCCCAGTGGGTTGGGTTAATTGAAGTGCAAACCGAGCAGGGGTTTCTGTAGAAATCATAAGATCTATGCCATTCATTGGCATGCTTGGTGGGGTCAATCCTCTTCTGCTTAGACACCATCGAAGTGGCATTTTTCCATTTTTTCTAGATGGACGTAGACAAATTTCCGAAAAGTGCAACAGTTTTTGAGGATGTAGGTTGGGCCTGAAGCTGGTCTCCTCTGATCCTTGCCATGGATGGAAACTGATGTGAATTTTTGTGTGACGATGAGAGAAGGCAACAAAATTTGCAACAACGCACTGATCGGAACTTTCCCGCCATGTGCGTCGCACGGCATTGTGGGAGGTTACTGAACAGCAACATCTGGGTAGCCTTGAGATCCCGACAAGGAGGTGCTGTGTTGCTTGAAGAACCCGTGTGTGAAGTGGAGAATGACAGGTGAACAAGCGTTGTGAAGCAAAGAGCGGCAAGCCAGGCCTTGTAATGTTGGTTTCCTCTTGGACGTGGTGGAAGCTGGTGGGCCAACGAGAGTGATCTAAGAGGTTGGTTGCCATCTTCGTTGGTCGGTCTGGCACGTTGAAGGCGGATTCCTCCATGATGGTGTTGATGTCCCGATGTGGGATGGTTACACGATTTTGATCTGGTGTATTGATTGATGTCTTATCAACTGTTGATGGTGGTTCAATGCAGCGGCGTCAGGTGAGAGATAGTAGAAGTATCCCTTGTGCTGCAGAGTTTCACAATACATCGTGTGAAGGAGTAATTGTGGGTTGTGACGACATTCTGTGCGGAGAGCGATGGTCTGGGACGGTGACAAAGGGGTGAGGGGTGACAGTTAAGAAGGCTGTGACGACAGGCAGCGAAGACGATCGGCCGAGAGAGCTGACAACCACAGGTGGCGAAGAGGGTAGGTGTTGGAGAGCTCCGATCGGTGGGTGGCCTAGGGCGATAGTTCCGACGAGTTGTATATGATGGTCGGCGAAAGACGATCAGGAAATGTGGCGGAAGCCTTGGAAGATGGAACGCCTGGCCTCGGGAAATTACCGGTTGTGAGAGGCGACATTCCGGAAGGGCTGCAAGCCAGAGACAGCGAAGACAGCAGTTTGGGCAGACAGTGACACAGCCCGTGAAGGGCAGTGGTCTTGAAGGGATGTCGAAGATGGCGAGTAGTGGTCGATGGACAGTGTTGGGTCGAATGAATGGAAGAGTGTCAAACGGCAGTCTGAGTGGTCTTGAAAGGCTGCAACGGCAGATGGCAAACGACGAAAGTCCAAATGAGCTGAATGTATGGTCAGCGAGGGGCTGTCGTCCAGAGGGTTCAAACGGCAGGCAGTCAGGACGACAGTATGGATGAAATGTGGACGACGGACGGCGGAGGATGCGTGGCTTGAAGAGCAACAAACGATAGGTCGAAAGGCGGCTCTGTGAAGGGCATCAATTTGAAGGTGGCAAAAATAGGGTTATGGAGAGCAGCCAGCGACAATTTCCGGCAGCAGAAGGCGACAATCTGAAGGACGGCCGGGCGGCAGTCAGTTGCGTTGCGGGTGAAGGTTGGAGAAAGACGAAGGAGAACAACAACTTCAAAGGCCAGAAGCGGTGCAAACCTGCGGTGAAAAGGGAGACAGTTGGAAAGTTGAGATTTGATAAGAAAGTTACGGATGGCTTGGTCTATTAGGGCGTGAACTTGATGGGGCGAGAAATGGAGTCGTGAAGGGACAGTCGGTGAGGAATATCAGAATGAAGGGTTGAGGTCTCGATGTTATGAGAGACTTAGATACCTTCATGGTTTTCGTGGCGTTGGCGGATGCAGATCGAGAAGGTTAGTCGTAGGGAACAATGGCTCAGACCAAAAGGGCGCGAACCTGATGGGACAACAGCGGCGAGCCAGGAAGAGGTGTTGGTGATGGCCAGTGAAGACATCGGGAAAACCGTAAGGAGATATTGAGGGAACTTCGGCTGGTGAAGGGTGAGATATCAATGAATCGGGGACTTGGATTGCTTCATGGCGTTCGTGGTTTTGACGGCGGCAGACTTGGATGGTTAGCCGTTGGGAACCGGGGAAGCTGACGGAGACAACGGCGGCGAAAGCGAGAGTAAAATATCTGCAAAATACTAACCTTCAGTATGTGCCGACTTTGTTCACTAGGCGGTGGGCCCGCAAGAACACGGCTAAGCTTTACATTTAACGTTAAAGGCACATAAATCCCTCCGTCCTGGCTGCTTTACTCATACGTCAACTGCGCTAAAATATAGTTCACACGTCCGCAGCGCGCATTGCTGTGTGAAACAAGCATGACGTCACATCCGACGCTAGATCATACTCATTTCGGAGCCGCGCCATGTGTCGGCAATGTGACACGTCGTACGAATGCTAAAAGGTAAACACACACTGGCGCAGATGACTGCACGTTATGATCATCAATGTCTGTCTGTTGCTGCGGTAAAATACCCACACGTTAGTTTTATTTGAACAAAGTTGACCAAATAAAAGATTCTGGGGTCTTTATTCTGAGTTGATGTCGAAATTTACGTCCTGTCGTTGCTATGTTAAGTATATTAATTTATTGGCGATTTCAAGGAGGCATGCTTAGGGACCGGTCATTATGTATCGCTTTTTTTTGGGGGGGGGGGGGGGGGACATTTTACCCCCCTCCCCCCCCTTCTTCGGGCAGTAAGGTTACGTCCCTGCGACCGATCTTATTTTGTCCTCCCAACCGTTATTTTTCCCTTGCAGCCTAATTTGTGACTTCATGTTTTAGTATGCAGCGTTACTGTACAGAAACAGCTTAAATACTTAAATAAAGGCATAAAATTGGGTCTGTTTTAAGTACACCATCAAAAAAAAAAAAACAGCTTCTCCCGACCAACCCTAGTTGTAATTTAATTGGTACTGCAGCTAAACGTTTTTTCCCGTAGGCCTTATGTCTGCTACGACAAATTACGTCTGAAACTCAATCCGCAATTTAATTTCTTCTTCGCCTTTGGTTTTGTCCATCACTGTGTCAGGATCCTGACACCCCTGCCCCACCCTTTCTTTCCTAGTCTCTTGCGGTAAACATAGGATAAACCTAATTGTCGATCCAATTCTCGTTTTGTCCTTTCCTTTACCGATTCGGTAGCAAATCTACTTGGTGGAATAGAAGAATGCGTTCATCACTCGCCATTTCTCCTGATAAGCTCAAAACAAGGTTAACTGGGATTGAAGCTGCGTGCCTCGAGTAAGGCAGCTACTATCTCACTTGGCTTTCGCTCAAAAGCGGCAAGTCACGTGATTTGAAGTGCACGAAGAATCACTACGTCACAGGTTAGGCGTGTAAACATCGCGTGACGTCACCACAGAAAGGAGCCCCAGAAGCTTTCTGGCGGGAGTGCGATACTCCTCGGACCGAGCGGTAAAAAAGAAGCGTGCTAGCGTACACGCGCCACATCTGTCACCAGGATCGTACCCTTAGACGATCAAACAAAAGGTAAAAGAATTCATATAACACTATTTCCGGCAATGTATCGAGGAAAACTGTTAAAATATACCGGAGGGAGTTATGTGCCTTTAACTTTGAACACTTATCCAATTTCACGAATTGATCAACACTGTCCTTGACACGTCAATTTTTTTTATGGCATGGATTACGCAGTCCAGGAAGACGGGATGAACAGAAAACAATGTCAACTTTACCACTTTCCAGAAAATTACGTCAATACATGTGCTTCCGGGTCATGAATCGTGTTGTCCATTTTGAAGGTTGGTGATGGTTAGAATTAGTTTTAACTACGAATTATGTTAGATATTGAAAGGCGGACGATCTAATAAACTAAACTTGTGAATAAATGAGACTACAGACATTTTAGTTTCGCTAGACTGAATCCAGATTACGCACATCAATGACCGATTGCGTAGGCCTAATCTTGTTCATGATCTTGATCCGCTCATGTTACCAAATGTTTGCATGGTTATAGATTAGTTTTAGTTGCGGATTATGTTGAATTTTGGAGGAATGACCATACAATAACCTAAATTTGTGAATAAATGGGAACGAAACACATTGAGTTAATGCTAGATTGAATCCAGATCACGTTATTATCACCGACTTTTCCGTGATAGAAAACTCTATCCCTGGACAGAAGTTAGTTTAGAAAATAGATAAAACTCATTTTCAACGCCCCCACCCCCGCCAATTTTTGACAAATTAATTTTACAAGCCCATGAGCGTTTAATACACGATTTAAAGTACTTCCTACATTTTCTGCAAGCTTGATGTAGATCTTTTTGAGTTTTCCTACAGGCGCACTCTTAAAACATGCCAGAGGCCAGAAGATTGCGGATTTGGTACCTTATCTATT
>JAHWFP010108812.1:0-16203 GCA_023313725.1 Lithobius niger | reverse complement strand
GTCAACGTGCACAGACTGTATCAAAATCATTGGCCCGAACATGCAAATACTGAGGTTGTGTATTTTTGCCCCAAACAGAAATACAGTAATAAAATTTTGCATTACAACCGCCCCGTGGATAAAAATGTTTCGGGCAACATCTTAAAAAATGTTGCAACAGATGCCAATTGCTAAGTTGGAGGGCTAATTAAGCAATCACAACATTCGTGTCAGCAACAACTTTGTATCGAGCCAACGTAGAAGAGCAGCTCATTGTGCAAACAACTGGCCATCGTAACTTGAAATCCTTGCGACAGTACAAGAAGTAGCCGTGGTATGCAAGCAAATATCAGCGGTATTTTGAACTTCGTAGCAAATGTATCAGGCCGGAGTGTTACAAATGAAAACCCGGTCAAACATTTGGTGATTAAAAACTGTTCCCATTTTACAATCATTATGTAATCTTTTGTAAATGTAACGGCATTGTAATGTTGTCATATGGTACTTTAAACGTAGTTTTTCCTTTGTTAAAATAAGCTGTTTTTCAAACCCCGGGCATTCCCCAGGGAATGCCCGCACTTTTCCCGCCTTCAGATGAAAGTGCGGGCTTTCTCGGCAACAATGGGTTTTTACATTGTTGCGTATTGTTTCAGCTGGGCTTTCCTTCGCCGAAAAGGGCATTAATGTCGTGTAAACAATGACTGTGATATAGAGAAATACTGCTCCGGGCGAAATGAGCGTGCCTTTTATTGTATTGTTGCACCCTATTAAGTTAGTATGGATAAACGTTTTTTACAAATTCAAAGAAGTGATATGCGAACGAATTACGAGACTCAAGAAAACTGGTGTTGTTGATTGACAACTAAACAATATGTTTTACAAATTAACTAAACGAGGACTTGCACACTTGATGATGGCAACTCGATTTGTTATTGCTCAAAAATTATACAAATAGAATTAAAACAGATCGATACATGGCTCAAATATTTACTTTTTGGATTCTGACTTCCATAAGCAGCTTTAGAAAGACACGTAATTGTTGGCTCGCGAAACTACGTGTTTTTTTCGTGTTTGCTGGACTGTTGCTCTCCCATATTGGTTTATCACAGCTTCGTGAGTATCCAGTGCTTCTATTACCAGTGTGTTTCTGGCCTATGCTTGTGCCTGGTTTGATCGGATTCACTGTTTTCATTCGGTCAAGTTCTCTCAGAATTGCTTACCGAATGGGAGCCGCCATGTTTGTTTAAGGGATTGGTGCAAGTTCGCATCCCAGTGTGGACGTTTTTTTTTTTTTTTATTTTCTCTTTTTCTGCTTTCTTCGAACTGGATGGATAAGCGTCGGCAGACACTCTATTCCGATTCATTCCAATCTCCACTAATTGTGAGTGGTCTGAGCCTGAGCACCCCAAAACAGAGTACATTGTAGAACTTTAATCCAAGCGTTACAGACAGGGAAGCAAATGACTATAAACATCCCGGCCCTCCATGACATTTCAATGAAACTTCTTAATCGCTTGGATGAGTTCAGCCTTGAAAAGGACCTTGATTTGGGGGAAATTAATGCAAATGTCACTGTTATTCCGCAACAGATTACCCAGGCCCTTGAAGAGAGATTTGAGGTCTTCACTAGTATTTTTGAAAAATGGACTGCTGCTTTTTTCAAGAAACAACAAATTTTTGAGACTCAAGCAGACGTTCTTTATTCGAGGTTCGAGTCCCGGACGGCGGCAGCGGAGGAAGTTTTCAAATCCAAACTGGAAGAATTTTGCACCTCAAAACAAAATGGTGTTTTCGGGGATGACCATAATAAAGACGGTTTCAATTTGCAACCTAGTGGAGGCACCGATTTGATTGTTAAATTGAAATCTTCACCGGAAGGAAACCAGGAAATCCTATCTGCTCACTTGGACCACGTAAAAACGAAGGACGAGGATAAAGCGTCACCGGAATTTGTCCTTCCTCCAGCCCTCCTTAGAAATGTAACTACTAGACGTGGAAATTCAAAAAGGAGAAAAAATTCAACACAAAATGCATACTTTGTTGGTTCTCCCAGAAATGAGGCAACTGTAAATCCAAGTGTGCCCATTGTTACTCAGGCAATAAATGTGGATGCTCTGTGCGACTCGCAAAACAACCTTAAGAATGTGGACACTCAGTCATTCGAACCGGTGGTTGACAAGGTGGCCCCTTGGAACGAAGCAAATTGGGTGAGCGAAATAAGTTCCTTGTCTCAAAAGTGGACGAAACAGACATTTATCATCGGTGACTCCCACGTCCGTAACCTTAGGGGGGATCAACCCTGGTTCTAAAATTTGGACTTATCCAGGCCTTAAGGCAAACCAACTCTCATCCAAACTAACTCGATATTACCTTGAAAAATTGTAATCAGGATGGTGACTTGATTATTTGCGCTGGGACAAACATCATTGACGAGGAGACTCCAAATAGAATTGCCCTCCACCTTCACGACTTCGCATCCTCTTTTCGGGTGAGGCACCTTAAGGCCAGAATCGCCATCATTAGCCTTTTTCCCCGTTTTGAATGATCAGAAAGAGACCTGGATAAGAAGATTATACATACAAACTCTCTTCTACGACAAATGAGTGTTGACAATAACTTCTCTTTCATATCCATTGACAAACAAATTTGCTCTGACCACTCATTATTAGCAAGGGATTCGATCCATCTCACTTCCAAAGGAAAGTCTGTATTGCAGCATCTACCTTTGGAAAACCACCTGAACTAATTGGGGACAGCCCCACGTTTACCCCAGAGATGCCAACATTTGAGGACACCCTCCACTGCATTTTATTTAACGCTTGTAGTGTAATTAGGAACATTGGCTGTTTTAAGGACCTTATCCGTCTTAACCATTACGATGTAATCTTCGTGGTTGAATCATGGCTTACCCATGATTTTACTGATGCCATGCTCGGGGGGTCCAGTGAGTATGCAGTCATTAGACGCGATCGAGGTAGTCGGGGCGGAGGGCTCCTCATACTGCACCGTTCTAGTGTACCTTTTGCCGTTCTTGAGGTCAGCTCTTCGGTTGAGGGCATTGTAGTTTCCATGCCCCGGAACAAGTTAACCTTTATACTTTGCTACTTGCCTAATAGTTACATTGACTCCGATATTTTGTCTCTTTGCAACTTCATCGAGCGTTCTTTCCACCCTACTTTTTCAAACATCCTTCTGGGGGACTTCAACCTTTCGACCGTTAATTGGGATCAGAACGTCGCCTCTGCTCAACATCATGAGTACTTTCTGGAGCTTGTTGCGCCCCTGGGACTTCGCCAGCTGGTTGACCAGCGGACCAGGGGGGACAATATATTGGATTTGATTTTTCACGCATGATGAGCGCCTGGTGCACGACGTTCGCGTTGGTGCACACTTTGGAAATAGCGACCACTGTGTTGTAGAGTTTTCTGTAAACCTTTCTCAAACTGGTTCTGGAAAGTCTTTAGTTGGGGCCCCTACTTCTGGGCAGGGAAAAATTGACTCTGCTAAACTTAGGCTCTCACTCTCTACTGTTGACTGGGACAATCTAGTTTTTCATGTTCATTATGACATTGAACAGGCCTGGACTTGTTTTCACCGAATTTTGACAGGCCACATCGACCAGTGCAGAGACAGACCCCGTCCTCCAAAGAATGGTCGTGCTGGCTACCCTCGCCACATTACTAAATTGCGCATTAGAAAGCTAAAACTATGGAGAAGTTACAAGCATAACCCGCACCCTTCTGCTCTGCTTAGATACAACTCTGCAGGAAAGCAGTACTCAGACTCCATTGAGGCCTGGTACAGGGAGAAGGAATCAGCTGTGATCAGAGAGGGAAATTTTGCTGCACTATTAAAATACTACAGAAGGTCAAACGACTCATCTCGAGCCCTCCCACCTCTCAAAATGGGTAACATATACTTGACCGAGAACATTGATAAATCCGAGGCACTAAGTGATGTCTTTGCTTCTAACAGTATCTCTGACAACGGTGACCCTAGTCATCTGCACTTTTTACTTTCCACGTTAACCTTCAAGTGCACTTTGGTTGAGTTTCCTCAAATTACGGTTATTTCCTCTTTAAAAAAGATTAAACGGAGCAGATCCTGTGGACCTGATGGTTTGTCGGCTTTCCTTTTTAAATCCTTGGTTCTCGAAATCAGTTATCCACTCTCGAAATTGTTTTCCCTTTCTTTTGCACAAAGTAAAATCCCATCTGCCTGGAGTCAGGCAATTGTAATCCCAGTCTGTAGGAAAGGGGTCCCCTTCCGACCCCCTGAACTACAGACCCATAGCCCTCACTTGCATTGCTTGCAAACTTATGGAATCAGTTATCCGATGTCTCTTTCCTGCAAGAGCACTCTATTATTCAACGTGACCAATTTGGCTTTCTTCCTGGTAGGTCCGCTGTTCACCAATTACTCCTGGTCTTAGACCGTTGGACTAGCGCACTGGACGTGGGAATCCCTTCTGATACTATTTACTTCGATTTTAAAAAGGCCTTCGAGTCGGTGATTCATCGAAAGCTCCTTCTGAAGATTAGCCATTGTGGTATCATGGGAAAAGTATACGACTGGATATCATCGTTTCTGCAGAACAGAACCCATAGGGTATCAATTGAGAATACCTTTTCTTCCTGGACACGGGTTCCTTGTGGCGTTCCACAGGGTTCTGTCTTGGGTCCACTACTGTTTGTTATTTACCTAAATGACCTGAAATTCGAAAATAACGATACCTTTGGTTTTAAATTTGCGGATGATTTGAAGGTCGGGGCAGAATATCTCACCTTGTCCCCTTCTCGGGCTCTTGAGACTCAGGTTCAGGTAGTTAGTGTCTGATCTGAACGTTGGCAGCTCCCACTTTCAATCAGTAAATGCCATGCTTTCCATGTTGGCACCTCTACCCCTTGCTCCCGGTATACATTGAACCAGTCGATCATTACACAAACAGGTGAAGTGCGAGACCTTGGTATCTGGTTCTCTAAAAATTTGAAATCCTCACTTCACTGCCAAAAGGTCTGTGCCTCGGCTTACCGACGTTCTGCAATCATAAGGCGTTGCTTCACATCCGGAAGCATTAAGACGAGGGTCTGGGCATTTAAGATCTTTGTGCGCCCAGTCCTCGAATATGCAACTCCAGTCTGGTCGTCATACTTGGCACACGACATCGATTCTATCGAAGCGGTTCAGAGACGCTTTACAAAGGCACTTCCTGGTTTTCGCGAGGTTTCGTACAAGGAACGTACAAGGAGAGATTGGGCCTTGAGCTTCTGGAGTTGCGCAGAATGGTTCTCGACTTGGTCCTGATTTATCAGATCTTGCACCAACTTATACAGGTAGATCTTCCATTTTTTGACCTGGCCCCGAATTTGGGCCGCACCAGAGGACATAATTTGAAGCTGGCTGTCCCAGGGGAGCGCCTCGACTGTCGTTTGCATTTCTTTTCTGTACGCATTGTCCCCATCTGGAACTCCCTTAAGAAGGATACTGTAAATGCGAATTCTATCACGATCTTTCGCAGTAGGCTCAAAACTGAGCCCCTGCATCGTTTTTTGAGACGTCCAATCCAGTAGTCTTCTTTCATGGCGATCTGTGAACAGTCTGTGTGGTTATCAAACTATGCTATTAAATTTGGCTGGCTATAGGTGAGTCACAATCCTTGCCAGGCCAGTTGCTTCCACACATAGAGGCAATTGTATTTTTTTTATTCAAACTGTTCTGCCACGCTATGTTGCAGGTTGGCTCCGTATTTATTAGTATATTTACATACATCTTTTTTATTGTAAATAGCTTTGGTCTACTTCCCACTTCAGTTTTTAACTTTCACTACACCAGTTTCATGCATTTTCATTGTTTTATTATTTTTTTTATCTTTATGAATATTGACAATTGCATTGGCCAAGCTTTAAACTACGATGCATTAATTTATTATTTTTAAAGAAACATTGACAACGTTACCTGGCTTTTCCCTGCACTTGTCCGTCACGTTTGGCGATGCCATCGGGGACCATCATGTCCCTGGTAGGTCTAACCTTGGTGGTAATGCATTCGTGACCCAAACCCCATACCATCAACCCTTCCTCTGCAGCCGAGCCATCGTGTTTGTTTTAAACTTTTTACTGTTAAACTTTTATAGTGTACAATTTTTTAGTTTTAATATCGGACGGCAGTCAGTGACCACCCAGTCCTTGTCGCTCCGGTTGCGTTTGCAACAAACCTATATATTATTATTATTATTTTGCCGCATAATTTTGCTTCATCAGGTAACAATATTGTTAGATTCGCGATTAGCAAAGTGCTAATGTGTGAACTGGCTCAGTTTTCAACACTACAAGTCTTTTTTTTTTTAAAGAACATTGAGGTATAGTAAAGGAAGGGGCAACCCATTCTTCAATCTTGGAAACCTTCGAACACCACAGGGGGCTGAGCTATTGTCCAGAGTAGAACCAATTGCTTCTGAAAGAGTCTGTTAGCCCAGGGATGTAGAACCAAACCTCTACGTCCTGGTTATTCTGTGACACTGGAGGCAAGGTGGCCTAATGGTTAAGCACGACTATTTCATATGCCAGAAGTCTTCGGTTCGAACCTGACCTCAACCACTCAGGTCATTTTTAGACAAGAGAAGGCATCACCCAGTGATGCCTTTGGGTGATGCCTTTTGCTCATGTCAATTGTGGCATGTAAAACACCTAGGAATTTCCTATTGGTATTACCTAGCAAAGTTGTTTCTTTCTCATTTGGCACCATGCAAAGCCTCTCACACTTCCTAGAAGTTGGCACACACTGGCATTGAATTTTCCATGGTTCCGTTTTTAGTCATCGAACAGGTCAGCTTTCTGAGGCAATTAGGCACTAAAACTGGAGTTAGAAAGAGTATTTAGGCATCTCGTTTAACATTATGGGGCAATACTGATGAGAAAGTGCTAAATACTCACTGCCCACTGTATGGTCGTTAACACATTTTGTCGTAAATTGGCCTCCGTGTGTGTCGCACACTTTATTTAAAATAGTTTTTACCTATAACAATCACCTCACAGCAAGGGACATGTCTGAACACCTGTTTACCAAACAACCCTGAATGTTGCAAAAAAAAAAGGAATGAAAGAAAATTCTTTTTAATTAAAAAAGTCACCAAGACTCATGATTTGGCGTATGGGGAATTTGTCTACCATTATTAGTTTGAAAAAGTGAAGTGGTGCTTTTAAGTGTTGTTTTATGTGTCACGTCTTTTAGTTGTAGTTTCGTATGGCTGAGAGTTGGGCGTCACCCAGTCGTCTCAAAGGTCGAGGGCAGTCTTAACATTTAAGTCCAAAAACAATGGAAATAGTTTTCAACTGTATCTAACAATCGAGTCCATTTGGCTTTCCGTCCTGTTGGAGACACGTGTAGTAGTACTCTCAAAATGTTAAGCAGCAGGAATTTTTAAAAGCTGACTACAACATTAAAAAATATATACAACTTAAAAATTCTCTTCCAAAAAACTTTCCTTGTTTTAAAATCCAAAAACTTGGAGAGAATGCATATCGAAAATTTGGAATGAATCGCATAATTCGTTCAACACTATCTTACATACAGACAGACAGTATGAACACAAGATAAGCATCTTTTCTCTGCTTCGAAGCACCCTACCTAGAAGACAACGTCGTAAAACCACTGGAGTAACGCCAATTCATAAGACTTATAAAATGAACTCCACGCTATTCAGAAAATTCCTATAAATACTATGAATAGACTACTGCTAACGAAACATGCAAATCTTAAAGAACAGCAAGACAAACTGAGCGCACAAATTCCCCACCGTTTACAGTAAGAAATTTTAAACGCTTTGTTGCCAGACAACAAGATACCAGTTAATTTTTAGTCTCATCCAATTTTCCTGGTGATATTTACATCCCAGTCAAATCCTCCGAGCAATTAAAAAAAAACAATTTTCACCCATATCCAATATAAAAGCTAATTTTACCTCCCATCTAATTTTCCAAAATCCGTCCAAGTTTGGCTTATACCTGAGTGCTATGTTCCTGAATTGAAGTTTGGGTGCTTTCCATCTAGCCGGCCTTGATTATACTGCAAGACTCGGGTGAACCTGACTGTAGTCTTATTGGCAGTTTTACAATCCTTTCTAACCTCTACGAACTAGAGAACAAACGAAGACTTACAGCGGAGCCAACATTGTGAACCACTAATTTTTTTTCTTTAACCTAGCAAAAAGCTTAATGAATTTCTTACAAGAATTAAAGAATTTCATCAAGTTTTTCAGCTTTTTTGTTAATTTAAATCCACCGAGCTTATTTATGACAAAAATTTGGCCTTCTAGCTTGGTTTATAAGGGAACCCACCTCCGGCAGCTACATCCTTATATTAACATAAGAATTAATTCACACGCAATAAAGTAACCCATAAAAAACGCGCAGCCCGATTTTTTATTTGTAAGTCGACTTTTTTTTAATAAGTTCATCAAATAAATAAGAAAAAATAGGGGGTATTTTTTCTGGACCCAAAATCCAATTCTTAGCCCCATTCTTGATCCTATTTCCAAATTAATATTCCTTTGATGTAGTCGCAGTGCCATAAAAGTTTACATGTGGCATCGACTACACTGAAGGAAACTTGGGTGTGTTTTTCACACACAGCACTGGATTTTGAAACAGAAAATTGCAGAATTTCATGTTGGCTCTTCTGGGACTCAGTCATGAAACATTAGCTTAAACGTATGTAAGCAAGTATTGCAAAGCATTAATTTTTCGTTGCCTCTCTTCCCCCTTCACCCTGCCTTACCCATGTGTGACCTTACCCTTGTGTGACTGTTTATGCTATATTCACTCAAATCTATGTGAATGCTACATAGCTATTTACAGTGGGATACACGAAAATAGTGAGAATGTGATCGGTTCTTTTAAGGTCCAGTGAATAAAAAAATAGAAACATTAAATGCTGGAAGAAGAGATAATAGCTTTGATACATAAATTCTAAAGCATTTCCAAAGATAATCTATAATGTTTAAATCACTTAACTTCTTCAGTCAGATTCTTTACTGACGCAATATTTTGACATTCTTGGAGCTCCGTACACATTCGGTAACAATGGAAAGTGACAACATGCATCTCATCAGCTTGCCTTCTGCATTGCTACAGCAAGCATTTGCATCAACAATGCCATGTGCATTTACGTTTGGACGGGACTGTACTACGTTCTAGCTTAGCTTCATCCGTATACTAGTAGTGCGAATGCTGCGCACCGCACATGCTCAGCCCTTCCCCCCACCCGAACATCCCTTTCCCCACCTGCTACACCGCACCCCTTTCCTGCACTCCCATAGTGTGGGTTCAGAACCGCCTTCCTCCGGCACCTCTGGTGTTTGGTCTTTGGTTTTAAATTTATCAAACCAAAGACCGAACATGTGAATGGCTCCCACGCATGCCCTTCCTCACAATTACTTTAAGCCGCAATCCCCACACTCCTACCCCCTCCTCCAGGATACGCATACGTGTCTCCCCACACACATCCCCCCCCCCCACCAAAAAAAAAAAAACCGTCGCACCGTGACATTCTCCCTTTGGTTCAGCCCCGGAAAGTCGCATGCGTGTGTTTGACTGAAGTCCAAATAAACCCTATCTGTGAGAAATCCAGCATTCAGTAAGCAAGTAATCCCATGTTTAAGTTAATCCATTGAAACAATTAACTTCGGTACCGCGGTTGCCCCCCACAACACACTTACTGCCCCCTCCCCCGAAAACGCCACCCCGTGATATTTCCTCTTTGGTGCAGCCCCCGGAAAAGTCACATGCTTGTGTTTGACTGAAGGCTAAAAAAGTGCCCTAAATCTAGCATTCAGTGAGCAAGTAATTCCATGTTTATGTTAATCCTTTGAAATAATTCACCTTAATACAGTGCATTGCGAAATTGTTGCAAGCAACCATTGTTGCCGCCCACTTAAAAACAATTCGACGCCTTTATGGAAGTGAGTTTTAAGGAATTAAATGCTCCTTTCCATCGTATCAGGCTGCCAATTTCGAGCCCCAAGAACCTATCGTCGTTTGGTTTAAAGTTGGCTGGTTTAGTAGACACGGATTGTTTTTTTTTTCAATTTCAATTTTTTTTTTTTTTTTAGCTCATTCGCCGACAATGGCACATTCCACGCGACTAAAACGTTGTTGCCGATTTTGTGCCACAATAATACGCCAAATTATGATCCAAATAGCGGTGCGGCATTCGAAGACGTTGGAAAAGTGACCCAACCAGAATTAGAAGGCGAATCCCGTCAACAGACGGCACTGCAGGGATGGGTTCTTGATTATACGACAGGATGGTGAGGGCAATGCACTCGGCCGCCTGCTCCGTATTATACACTATCATATCAAAAACCAAAACTGGTTAAAGGGGCCGCCAAGTTCCGAATGGTTCGGCCCTTCAAAGGAATGATATCAACACACCAAAACATTCGCCAACTTAATCGCACCGCTTAATAGTTCGAAGATTAAATGAAAACTAGAACATTGCTACTTTCGGTACCAATGTTCAAGTTTTCATTTACGTCCAAAGTATTATTCGGTGCGATTAAGTTGGCGAATGTTTTGGTGTGTTGATATCACTCCTTTGAAGGGCCAAACCATTCGGAACTTGGTGGCCCCTTTAACCAGTTTTTGGTTTTTGATATGATATCACTCTTTCTAAATTGTGTTTTGATTAAACTCCACTACCGTGCAGATGTGTAATAAAGTGCCACTTCAACAAGAAATTGGTTTTTAACAATTTGCTACTATCTTTTGCCTATAGCCCGAACCATTCTCAACTTAATCACCTGTTTAAAGGCTTTTGGTTTGGGTTTTATTTTGTTGTAATTTGTTTTATTTAGTCAATTTGGTGTGCTGATATCACTCCTTTGAAGGGCCGAACCACTCTCAACTTGGTGGCCTCTACCAGTTTTTGACTTTGTTATTACAGTTGGTTATTTTTCGTGAATTGGACGTGATACACTTTCTTTGCAACGTCGTTTAGATTTATCGTGATACACTGGTGTGTGTCTAGGCACGCACGTCAGTATACACGTTCTCATTATCCGTACTTTGGCCGTCCAATGAGAGACGATGCCGACAATACTAACAATGGTTATAACAATATTTTCGTTCTTACGCGCCCTCCCACGCCATTCCCGTTACGCCCCCAGGCTCCAAACCATTAAAGGTACGCAGTTCGTATTGTACTGCACCCATTCGTCCAATTTCATAGCTGGAAGCCTTCCCGTTATCTCGATATTGATGAATAATCACCCTGTGGAAATTAACATGGGGATGAGCGGACTAGCTAGCTATAGCCAGTAACTAGTAACACATTTACAACGTTATTGAGGGTCAGATTTTGCATTGAAAGCAACTTAGCTGGCATACCTACACGAGTTAATTTTTGTGAGGTGGGTCATTGCTCATGATTTCAACACAATTTAAGCTTTTGTACCGTATTATTATTTTTCCCCAAGTACCTGAAATGTGCCCAACTATGCTTCAAGATATAAGACACTGACGCAATGGTGATTGAGGTCGCGCTACAATGGTTTACAACCTCGACAATTTTATTGTTGTGATGTTTGTTGCCTAACTAGGCGCGACACACTAGCGTGTGTCTAGATATGTAGGTCCCACAATACCCACTGTACCCCACTCAAAACATCCTTGAAGTTCGGTATAATTCGGTCAATAATGATGTGTTGGGCACGACCAGAAATTATGCTTCAATCCATATTATTAGTTTACCGCCAAACCCATAAACCATGTAGTCTGGTTTGAGCCCAAACGAAAGGTCGGATTGTAATGAAATTTGTTACGTAGCTCGAAATACCCAAAAGTATTGCTGTGCTAGAATTTGCCGTAAATCGACCAATTATTATTGAAGACATTACATTTTTTAATTTATTTCTAACACACTATTGTAAATGGAATCCTGGAATCTTGAAAATAGTACAGTTGACAGTACAGTTGCAAGAATCATGCACATCGAGCTAAAACATGATATCCGGTGCACAAGTCATTCTTAGTAGTACAAATCGAACCAGCCCTAGAACCACCATGAAATACCCCCAAGGGGCCCCAGCACCTCCATCCTCACCGCACTCCTGTGCCTCTACGTGAGGGTGGCTCACAAATACTTGCAGATCTAGCTAAAAGTATTTAATTTTATACACAAGTCAGTCTTAGCAGTACAAATCGAACCAGTAATTGAATCTTCCAAGGGCCTCCACCGCCCTCCCCCCCCCCCCCCCCGTACTCTTCCTGAGGCTTAAAGCTTGACCACCAAATTCTTGCAAATCGAGCTAAAAACACGAAATTTGGTACACAAGTCATTCTAAGCAGTACAATTCGAACTAGCCGTGGAATCCCCATGAAAAGGCCCCCGGCTCCCTGAGGCTTGACCAACAAATTCTTGCAGATCGAGCTAAAGCATTAAATTTCGCATACAAATCATTGAAATCATTATTAGCAGTACAAATCGAACCAACCATGGAATTTCCATGAAATACCTACCCAACCCCCAGAGGGCCCTCTGACCATTCCCGATGCTCGACCAACAAATTCTTGCCAATCGAGCTAAAAGTACGAAATCTGGTACACAAGTCTCACTTAGAAGTTCAAACCGAACTAGCATGGAACCCCCATAAAATACCCCCAAGGGTCTCCATCGCCCCCTTTGCTCCTCCCTAAGGCTTGACTTACTAATTCTGGCATATTGAGCTGAAAGCATGATATTTTAATCCGCTCTGCCTGTAATAGAATCAAAGCCTATTTATTAGCAAAATGCTAACAGCACTTTTTGAATTTATGAGACAGCCAGAAATGTTGCTAATTGTAGTGTGCACAAAATGGATAGGTAAAGTACTCGGACATACTGCTTACCTCAAAGACCAACCAAACAACAAACAGGCAAAGTGGTGTGATGGAACGAGAGAATAAATATGATGTCGATTATGTATTAGAAGCTTCCCTCGTACAGGTAGAAACCATCATAGGTTTCATATAGCATCTAATGCCTGTTGATAGAACGTCTCCGCTCCAATTTGCCCAAATATGGGGTAGAAAGATGGGACGAATAGACGGTTATCTCTAGCTGAAACATTCCATAGGGAAATAACCGTGCAAACCAAGATCATTTACCTTACACATTGCCTGAAAGTTTTCATTACATTTAATAAGATGTCGGTTGAGATTGTTTTTTTAAGGCACACCAGCATGTTCCACGGAAGAGGCACAAGCTGCATATACGAAAATCCGATCTGATAGCTCTAATCTGATTAACAAGATACTCCAAGTCTTTTTGTGAGAAGAACAGGGGAGTCAGCTTTTGATATTATTTGTTCCCAAATATAGAACCAGCGTCTGATATAACATCCAAGCTGATATATATCCAAGCTGAGAATATTTGTTTTTGAGCTTGGTAGGTTCTAAATCCTAGCACCAGGGCAACACGGGGTTTTAGATGAAAGTCGCCGATTGAGTCAAGAGATTCATATCTCACTTGAGAAACGTCGCTAATAAATATTTTCTTTACAGGGCCAATCACAGATCGTGGATGTTCACTAAGGGTGCAAGTTTTTTCAGAATGATTAATACATTCATCTTTTTCAGGCGGTAATTCCTCGACGAGGAAAGGTATAGTTTTAACCCCAGAATGTACTTGACTTTCGAGCCGATGGGCTGACTGATCAAAAGTCAGTAATACATTTTTTTTCTTTTCATTTACATGAAAGCCCTTTCAGACGCAGGGCCTCTGTGTTTCCACTGACGACCTGTGCGTTCATTCCTAGGTGGTTTCCCACACACCGTGGATAATTCAATAACCTTTTCATTTTACTATGAATTATTTTTTTAGAGGCCACTTCCTTCCATGAAACTGGCCTCCATCCACATCTCCAGTTGAAGTATAAGGTACCCTGTGCAGACAAAAAAAATTTTCTCTAAACCCTCCCACCCATGTGGTTAGTGTTATGTTTATGGACGATTTGTCGTCTTTCTTACACCATCCCACGTAGCGTTGCAGCCAGTCTGGTCAGGGCTTAAAGCGGTGAAGTAGACGTTTGCTCCAAGCCAAAGCTGACCGGGGAAAAATGGCGGGTTTTGCTTCCTAACTCTTGCCGGAAAGTTGAAGCTGCTTTGATAAAAATATGTGATAGCTATGTTGAATCAACTGGCTTGGATCTGGTTAACGAAACCCTCTGCCTCTCTCTTGGACGACCTTGTGACAAGGGACAGAACCTGAAGTGATAGTTATACGACATGGACCCTCCTACGTCCTACACACGTGTTGCTTAAAACGTACTTCCTGTCAGAAAATATCAACAGAAAAATCATATTGCGCTCCCGAATGTACTAGGCCGATTATGTAATAGCTTTTACGAAAATAAAAGTGTTAAGCACAAATCATGAACTTATTAAAAAGGTCGGATTCAAGCACTTTTCGTCCGTAGGCCCAACAACAATGCCGCTTTTTTTTGCTCTCAAAACTTTCCCTCCCCGAACTCTTACGGAAAGTTTAATCTCTCCCTCCCCCAACCCCATAACCTATCTTAATTTTTATGCTCTTTACCAATTCACGGAAAACCGTCTGGTAGGGCATATAACTTGTGCTCTGTTACTAAAGCAAAGTAAATAAAAGTAACATATTTCCGTTGCCCTTTGGACTTAAAATGTAACTATTATTAAAACGAGATATACAGATGGAGGTGTTGGTGTCACTGCTTTATAAACTATCATTAGTTGACATTTAGGAGAATTTTTCACTGGCGGTCAACGGCTCAGTACTTCCAAACCCAAGCCACTACTTTCTTCATTCTTTGGGTGAAAAATGAAGAAATTTCTGGGATTTGATTGAGAAGAGCCTCATTCCTATTTCCTTTGTTTTATGTACTGAGTGCGTCTCAGTACTCTCTCACAGCCAATCATTTTATGTTAACACTATGTTCAACGCACGACAAAAAACCCGACAATGCAAGGAAATGTTCGTAAACTAGGGCCGCCACCGTTACATACAGTAGCGGAACGTGAGATTATATCTGGGTCGGCAGTTTCCCGAGGGAGTGAAGGGCAGTTGCACCAACATTCTTAATCCTCCCTCCTCTCCCCCACTCTGTCCCTCCGGTGCTCCCGTTTCGCCAAAAAAAAAAGCAGATTAATAGTTTTGCCCTCAGGGGCCAGTCCCGTTTCTCCAAATCCCGTTTCGCCAAAACGAATTTGACAAAATTTTACGTACATGAAATTTAATACCTTATTTCTATGTAATGGGGCTTTAAAAGTCAAACATCTACCAAAGACAAACAGTAGTAGAGTAAGCCCAGTTGATTTATTAGCGTTTTGAAGACTGGCAATATAGACGGAAAAACGTACGCTTTAAATATAATTGTTTAGAATGCTTGGGCGTCACTACGTCAATGCAAAAGTTCTCTTTTAGGAATAGTTAGTTATACACGTGATGGTTAATCTTTTCTAAAGGGGAATTCGCGTTTTTCAGAATGCCGTTTCTCAGAATCAAAATATTCTTTAAAAATTTAACATTGAAAAAGTTAAAGAGGCATGCCTAATTGTTCGTAATTTTTGATTAGTTGTGGTTTCTGATGTTATGTGTTTAGCTGCAGCGAGCGCGGTAGCGCGAGCGAGGCACGTAATTTGAAACAAATTATTTTGCAAAATGGAATTCTGCAAAACTGGAGTTTGTCTATAAATGTCTGACCATTATCATGTTATAAATGTTCATGTTTAAATGTTTTAAATGTTTCGTGTACCTAAAACTTTGTGAACGATATTTGACGAAAAGGAACTGACCGCTGAGGCAAAAGCTGTTAATCTGCTTTCTTGTGGGCGAAACGGGACTTGGCGAAACGGGACGTAACCGTCCCTCCTCCTCCCTCCCTCCTTACGTTTTTCATTCCCTCCCCTCCTTCCTCCTGTCACCCTCCCTTCCTCCTTCCTGTCACTCCCTTTTCATTTTTGTACTGAATCCTCGACAATAACGAAACTGTTTTTTTTTTAAGTCACGAATACCAGTCGTGTTAAGAGTCCTTCACTCAATTAATTTTTTGGATCTTTTACACGCCACGCCACAATCACCACGTGCACGAGGCATCACAACCTTCTTTTTCCGAAAATGTAAGAGATGGTGTAACTACTCAGGGAATGGGCGAGAGGTTTCAAGTTCCAGAACTCAATTCCAATTCATTCCTTACTGTATGGCTAGGGGTCCATA
>JAHWFP010108811.1:6687-18401 GCA_023313725.1 Lithobius niger | reverse complement strand
ACCACCGGGTAGTAAGGGTCTAATGCTTACCAGCCTCTTACAAAATTTTATACCTAGACCCTTACTGTCAAAGCTTGTCCGTGTTCCTTCTAGGTTTTGACTTTTAGACCCTTACTCTAAACATTTAACGTTCCGTTTTTGTTTATTAATTCGTGTTACTTTTAGAATTGCAGCTAAACTGTAAAACAGTGCAGTTGACGGTCCAAATTGAAAGTTTAACACTGAAACCCTAGGCTGACTCTTACTAACACTTAATAATTGAAACAAATCCTTTAATATTCAGTCTTGCAGCTGGCGTTTGCAAATTGGCATTGTTGCATAATAACAATGTTTAAAACAATGTAAAACAATCAATCTGGTCGTTTAGAGCTCCATAACCCCTGAACCACTTGACCAATTAGAAAATGCCTTATGGAAAGGGCACATCTACAGAGCAATACCTGTAAGATGAGCTAAGAACCAGATTCATAGGACAAATGGTTTGACCTGTAGAGAGGACAGACGAAAGTATCCCCAGAACAACAACAACAACAAGAAGCAGAACAAGAAGTTGTCTATTTGGCCCCTCTCTGTATCTCGGGTTTGGCTGGACCGTATTTCACAATTTTTGGACTGTAGAGAGGCCTTGACTAGTCGAGGCTGGATTCCAAATTTGGTTTTAAAATGTTGACTTTTGACGGCGTTATAAGCTCTCAAAGTTAAGAGTTTAACACAGAGACCCTAGGCTGACCCTTACTAACACTGGCTATCGCCAGTGTTAATTACAGAATACCATCGCGTACTTAAGCACGTTCTCGAGTTCAAGTCAAGTACTAAATAAGCGTTCAGAACACGGGCCTAAGACTGCGCTTAAATCGTGGAAGCGACGGGGGTAGTAACAGTAGGACTATTAGCAAACAAAACGGCCAACTTGATTTTCAGCTTTTCCCCCCCAAATTTGTACGAATTTTATATCGTCATGTAGACTACGTCTTACAGCTGTTCCCCGACGTCAATTTCAGTTACTCCCCGGCAGGGGGAGGAGGGTGGGGGATTCTCGTCCCCCCCCCCTCTACCCCTGTGGTGCCACTCTTAGTACTTGGGTCTGGGGAAGGGTCATCCGGAGTGTTTTCTTTTTTGCTGTAGCATTTTATAATATTCTTTCCGTTTTTTTTTTTTTACCTTTTGTGTTGCTTCTCTGTATCGTTCTACCATTTTTTGTTTAGCAGCACCATCCGTTTATAGTTTTTTTTTATCTCTTTCACTCAAAACCGATATGCTTGTGTGCATTCTTGTTTATTCACTTCAGTGACCCCCTCCCCCTTCCAAACCCCATTGCTTGTTTGTCTTTCACCGTCACCAATGAACATTTACAGCCCTAAACCAGTAGTGCAGTCACCATTGATGCTGTCACCATCAATACTGCGTCTTCTGTTAGGATTGTGTGTCATCATAAAGATATACGGAATTTTTATTAATATTAGTGTAAAAGAAGAAACACAACATATATACACAGTAAACATAGTATATTGGAGAGCCATCATCTTTTATTTTAGGGATCGTCCACCTGATTTTACTGCAACAGTGACTCATGATTAATGCACAGAAAAACAAAATAGAAACCTAGCTACGTGTAAGAAGACAAGTAAAAACGCCCCCGTCTTAGGATCCTCTCAAAGCCTGTGTATATCTATCTATCAGAGACAAATACAATTCACGTCTCCGAAAATCCGAGTTGAATTTCCAGCCACATGATGACCACGTGCATGTTTTTTTGGTCTAACAGGCTGCACACTGGATTTCGTTTTCGTAGTTACTGATGCCAAAACGATACTTCTGAGCTTTAATTTTGCTGTAGGTTTATGAACCTGTGGTAGCTCAACTTATTTCAATGCTTAATGAACACTTAAGTTATATTTACCTTCATAGCAATAACCTGTGCACCATCGACAATGGACTTGGAAACTATTTCACTAAGGGAAACGTAAATCTCTTCTAGTTCCTGTTCAAAATAATAGATAAGATTTAAACTACTGGCACACAAAGAAAAAAAATTGTAGTCACTTGTTTAAACTGCTGTCATACAAAATAATTTAAGTCTATGTTTTCAGTGTAGTAACATGTAAATCCTTTTGTTACAAAAATACAAAGTGCCTATCGCACGGATTTAACAATTTAACCCTTAAAACTACTTTTCTCTTTCCCATTGTGTTAAATTTTAAAGAATTCTTTTGAAATCTGTTTATCTTGATACTAAATTACTAACCATTGTTTTTGGTTTACATTCATAAAATTCTACAAATGCAAATTCCAAAAATTCCCATTATGAAATTGCTCGACTACCCGTTGTTTGCAAGATTTGAAAGCTTTGAGGCAACGAAAGCAGGATATGGCCAGCTGATATAATGCTGCAAGTTATTTGCTGATTTAAGTCAACATGTTAATTTAAAGCAACATACCGCCTGCCTTATAACCTTCCGCCTGCCTCACAACACCCACGCGACGATCACATCCGCGTATTTACCACAGATAAGGTCAACTGAGACGGTAGCTTCGTTCCTCGCAGTGAATAACTAGCTAATGTCTCAATTGGCATTGCGCCTAATAGTCCAGCCAGCGTGAACCCATTGATTGTGTCGTCAAAAACCGGAATGATTCTCGTATTTTAAAATCACAATTTATAATTTTCTAGACTAGTGTCTTATAATTTTGCTTCGGCGATCTATTGGAATAATTAATTTTAATTTTTACCGCATTAGTCTTTTAGATTTTTGATCTCATCGTAATTATTAGAAAATTAGTACATGCACACACAGAGATGAAACGTCATAGTTATTGTATGCGCGCGTTGCATCATTTATGTTCGGGACGAACGTAAATAAAGTTAGCAATATTCAACAGAAAATTTCCTAGACACCACATTTTAAAACGGTTTTTTAGCAAGGGAAAGGCTAACGGTAAGTGAATAGACCTTTGGGGCTGTACTTGATGTGGTGGATCGAGAAAAATGGCGCTGGGAGGTATATCCCATTAAGTCATCATGGAATCAAGTATTCCGATATTTGATTATATATGTATTATAAATTAACATAACTAAGATAAATCTAAATGAAGGCAAAGACAAAAATAGATTAATTAATGGTGATTAATTATCAGGAAAAACAATTTTCCATTCTAGTTTTTTAAAAAAAAGTATGTAGTATTTTGGTATTACTTACATCTAAAAGATGTGGCAATGTTTCCGTGTGGTATTCATCAATCATAGCATTAGCTGCGTGAAGTTGTTGAACATAGGCATTGTGAGCTTCATAATAAGCTGCCATGTTAGAACTGCTTTGATCATGCAGCAATCTTTGGTAGGTTTCATTGTAATCTTTGCGGCACTGAAACATAAAAATATCAATGTTATTTAACCTATTTCGAATTCATAAAGGACAAATTTAGCCATTGTTCCTAAGTAAAAAATAAACATATATAATAAATAAGAAGATAAATAAACAAATAAAATGTGCCCCACCCTGCCCAGGCATTCTGATTTACAGTTAACATAAGTTTTTTTTTTTTTTGGGGGGGGGGGGGCTCGGATGATTGTGTGTCATGACTTCATTTCCATTAAGGAACTCTTCTTGTAATAACTTATAGCTAAATTAGTTGCTATGGAATGCATGTCCAGCATTGCCTTGGTTGCAACAATGTTGCAATTCTTTTTTTTATAAAGAACAGTTGTATGCAAGCATAAAAGAAACACAGTAGCACAACAACGAAAATCTTACAGTAAATAATAATAATATAAGTTTGTTGCAAATGCAACCGGAGTGGCAAGGACCTGGTGGTAGCTGTCATCCGATGTTTAATCTAAAAAATAAAAATTTACAAAACTTTAAGAGTATAAAATACACAACGAAGTCGATGGCTCATAGTGCAAAGGAAAGTTGATGGAATTGGGATGGGGTCACGAATGCCTTACCACCAAGGTTAGACCTGTTAGGGACACAATGGTCCCCGATGGCACCACCAAATAAATGTGAGGGACAAGTGGGGGGGGGGGGGGGGAAGGCCGGGTACCAATGTCAATGTTACTTAAATAATGATAAAATAATACATCCTAGTTTAAAGCGTGGCCAAAACCAAGCTTTAAACATTATGATATTGGACAGCATGACTCAAAATGAGGACACTGCAGTGATCAACAGTACTGTAGTTGAAATCCTGGTCACATTGCCTGAATGAAGTATAAATCCGTAATAAAAGGACAATGAAGTTAAGCAATGCTTGTGTTTTAATCTTCACTGTTGTGCTATATGTTTCTTTTACTCCTGACCTATAAGTATAGTGACTTGCGTATACTGATTTCGAAGTAAGCTAAATGCAGTTTCACATTTACAGCTTTAAATATTGTAATCAATAATACATTTATGAATGGTGGTATCGTTCTCCCATTCTAGCACTTGTTGTCATCCATTTCACTTTTGCACTTACAATTGGCCTAAAATCAACAAATTCCTGCATAATTGAGCCTCTGGTGTATGTCCCAAGGATTCCCAGAACAATGTGTTTTACTACTTGTATAGAAACTAAACACAACAATGCAGTAGCATAGCCGATTTCCATGAAAATGACAACTGAGTTCCTATCGGATCTAATCGTTACTTTGTTGACTACTAGGTATAACATTACTTACGTTTTCAGCAGTGAAAGTTATTTGCTGGGGAGTGGAGGCAAGCATAGCATGTGAAGACAATGATTGTGTAGCCTAAGACTACGACAATTTTTTGCAGAAATATAACGTAAAAAAGTCTGATGAGTACGTTTTGCCAACCATGCAGTTACCAATGGACAATAAACAGTGAAGGCATAGTGTGCCCGTTGCTTATCTTACTCCTACAATTTTAAGAGTAAAGCTAGTTTGGCGGTTTTTCTTCCACTTTAGCCTTAAGGCCTCTCCAGACAGAAGAGAATTTCGTGCGAAGCTATGCGTAACTACGTGCCTACAAGGTCAACATTGCAGCAATCGTGTGGTTGGTGTTGCGTTAAGGACGAATATTGAAGTCTTTTTTACACCATACTACGTCGGCGTGCAGCCGCGAGCAGCCAGTCTGGTTAGGGCTTCACGCGTAAGGACAAAACAAGAGTAATTTTTGTTTTGCAGTTTTGGTAACTACGTGATTTTGTTGTTGTTGTTGCACAGCTATCAGCAAATCTTTGCCATATTATTTTGTTCACCCAATCGCTACCAAAAACGGAAATCTAGGCAAAGAACTTGCCTTTTCTCACTACTCTTAAAAGAAAGGATGTGTCTCTCGTAGTCAATACAACATTATACTAATGTTAACAAAGTGTTAGTCAGCACAGGTCGCCACATATCAACACCCTCCATAACTGCTTCTATTAAGTATTAGCACCAGCCTTGAGATGCCCAGGTAGTGCATTTTCTCGATTGAGCATCGGATTCGGAAGGAACACCGGGCCCCGAATAAGCAACAGGCCGTAGTTCCCACAAAAATAACGAGCGTCATGTTCGCGCCCAAAAAGATATTCAGTAATGCTTTGGAAGAAACGAAGGACTAAGACCAGAAATATGAAAACTAGCTCTATTTGAAATCGTCTTTATCTGACAAAATCCGAGTGGGAATAGCAACTAATTTGTACTGTAAGTAATTTGATTTACATACTAAACTCGTTCAATACCAAGGGCATATATGTACTACGTAAAGCATATAAGTTACAATGCTTTATTGAGTTGATTGGTTTTCTAAAGTAGTGGCGGGCCTCGGAAGAGGATTGGGCCTTGAATGAATGCCGGGTTTCTCAGGTCATGGAAATAATGAGCATTTGAACTCTGTAACAAGGAAACACGGTATACATAAAAGCTTGTAGCCCTGACACAGCATAAGAAATTTAACCGTCCACTAGGACTTGATGAATAAAGGTACTGGCTGATGGTTCTTCAGGCGACTGCTGCTAAGCTAAAGTGCTATCTAGGTATATTCATTCTATATAATGATCATTGCATAAATACTTGAACGGCATTTTATATTTTATGCTTTAAAGAGACCATGGACTTCATAACTACTTAACTGAATGATTTAGTTTCTCGTGATTTGCTTTCCACATTTCTGACCATTCTTACAACCACCCGTATTGTCCGATTCTTCAATTCGTCCCCTCCCCCTTCTTTAATATGTATTGATGCAGACCCTTTTCTAAGACTGAACTGGTTTTGAGTTACATTTTTGAAAATCAAATTCTTATATTTTGTGGCATTTTGCTATCATCGTAAGTAGTTTTCATGATTTAAAACATTCGGAATTGCATTTTTTTACAGCATTGTCCGGCATTGTGTATTTAGCCTCTTTTTACATAACTCACAGCAAACAGCATGAAAATAAATTTCATTTGAATATGAAAAGGAATAGTTGCTGGAGACGGAAGTCCATGGCATCATATTCAATAGTCTCCAGGTTTGGAATTCGTGACAGAAAAATTGTCGCATGATATTTTATATTTTAAGCGTAATATGTTGCGGTCATTACCAGCCTAGTTACCAGAAAATGTTGATCTGGATATAGACTGGAAAGGGGGCCCTGACCAAGTCCCCATCAACAGTGCCAGTGGGGCAATTGTGAGAGATTACCACACTCCTTCAGCAGTTATTTGATCGATCTGGCAAATATCGGACATTTGTCTCAGCCGGCTGTGATGATCAGAGGTTTCCCTTGCCCTTACTACACTTATTTCTCCTTCTAAAATATCTAAGAAGGTTGAGGGAGGTTAAGGAAGGTTTTTCTTTAAATTGTTTCGTTTTGCCAAACTTTTGTCTCTACCTGATACCTGGGTAGATTGTCCCTGGACTGGTTGATCTGGTGTCCACAGGTGTCAAATAGCAGTGTTGAACTGAGTTTATAGCAATTCTGTAGGGAATTACTATTTTTCAAGATAAATCAAAACACGACTGCATCTTTGACTTCTTGTACGATGAGTCTATAGATGATGCTTTTATAAAAACTAATCATTTCCGCTAAACCCTTAAAACATGTCCATTGAGCAATTAGGTGGAGATTTAGAAGAAGAAATATGTAGCTGATGATGGATTTACTGCAGCATTTCTAGGTTAATATACATTAAAAAACATTTCATTTGTACAGTCATACAGAAGAACCGACAATAGGAAAAAAAAAACACAGAACAACACACTCTAGGCCAGAAACAACAAGGATTGATATATCTATAACAAAGGAAACAAGTAATTTGGACAACCAAAATAATGGATAGCAAATGAAAAAACTTCATCACCATTATGCACTGAACTGAATTGATCTGCTTCATAGCTCTTTGGTGTTTGCCAAGTTTGTTAGTGAAAGCATTGTCTCATATTATCACCGGCTAGTAACCTATCTAACATGTCACGATACCCTATCTGAGGCTGGCATGCACCCATTGTGCACCAGTCGGCATGTAGCCGTTGGTGGCATCCATTGCATGGATTACAGATGAGCTGCTCGCAAACTATTTCTCAGGTGGCATTGCGGTTGCTGATGATAATACCTCATTCACTTATGGTATTAATAATGTAAATATCTTAAAGTTGTCTATGAAATTATTGGGATTTGACTGAACCCTAAAAAATTAGTTACACTATTGACCAGTCCTGTTCATCCCGGGGTTAACAGTTTCAACATAATTCATGTTACCATTCGATTGTTATAGACCTTTTGTTACCATAGAGCAAAATATTAAACTAGGTTCGTGTAACTATGCTGTGGCTGTACTAAAAAGTTAAAAACTAGACAACTTATTAAATATTGCTACAGCAACCGTTGCAACTAATGACGTGATGCAACTCTTTACTACATAGGCAGTAAACCCATCAATACAAAGGTTACTAGAGATGGTAGCCTCACATCAATATAAAGCAAAATTTTCAGTCATGATGTGTCATGATGTGTGATTTTCTAGTATAATTACACTCTTGGAATTCTGTACACACAAAATTTTAATGGCATCAATCTGAAATCTCCTGTGACTTAGAAATGGTTTTCAGTTGTTTAGAATAAAAATGTATTTTCAAATACACTTAGATTTTCTAGTCTTTTGCTGTGAAATCTTTTGTCAGTTGACTATAAGAATTTAGCTCAGCATCAAAAGTATTAAGTGGACAAGTGGAGAGATTGTTTGGTTGAGTTGTACTTCTTGAGGGCACGTTCGGGCCAGAAATTTTACTCACAGGTGTGGAGGATACCGCCAGTCCTTAAAAGCCAAATTTGAAGTTTGAAGTCTGAAATGGTTTCAGCTATATTAAGACTATCAGTCAGCGATAAGTCAGTCCTTCTGGGCAAACAGAAGGCTAACATACAAAAACGATGATGACTTCCTCCAGTAGGATATAAATACAGTATTGAACTACTGATTTTAGCCCTAAGGAGAGTTGTGAAATACAGGAGACAATAACTCGCCCATCCACTCATGATCCTACCAACTTTTGATATCTGTTTTTTTTTTATGTACTAAGTAATATTATCCCAAATGATCCTAAAAATTTCATAAAGCGTCTTACTGTGCTCTTATTTATCAATTGCTTGGAACAAATGGCGTATATTTGGTGATCTCTGAGGTAGTATAGTAAAGAATGTCGTTCAATCCTCCCATGTGAATTCTTGACTGACTCAGTAATCCTACAGTTTTTCTGCTTCTACAAACTGATTTTTTTCATCACTAAGAATTCATTAATATGTCTTTTAGTTTATTGTAACTTTCATGACAGACAATTTCTTGGTTTTTCATTACCTGAACTCTTATTTGATAACTTTGGTAATTATGTTACTAGCTACGAGTCTACATGTATGCTGTCTTTACATTCTGCCAGACTTTTTTGCGAACTCGACACGAAGTTTACTTCTTACGACTTTTACCCCTGGTTAGGATTGGGACAGGATCGCAAATAAGATGACATGCCAGTTGTCTATTTCCGCATATATTTTGTTCAAATTGCTGTAGTGCTTTGGGCGCTCTTTGGGTCCTTTCATGTGATACTAGTACATATCTAAATAGGATGTCGCTGCAAAAGAGTAATGGAAGGCTCCAGCTTCCATTCCTCGGAATAAACTGACAAGACAGTAATCGTAGCAGGAATATTCCACGGTGTAGCATGTGGAGTTGGTGTGGCCAGGACACTGTCTGATGACATTTCGTTTTCTTAAAATGCAATCCATTACATCACAGCACAAGTGCATCATATGTAATTATTCTCCCGAAGTGGAATTTTAGATATGTTAATAACATGAAAAATAACAGATTGTCAACAGGGCATACGTTGTCACCATATTTCTCAACATCTCAGATTTATTTTGATTTGCAGCATCCTTTATCAACGGTAATGATCCCCATTTGTGCAATCGCCTCAAACAAAGTTAATAGGCAATATGACACTGTTTTTACTGGATGCTTGGTTCATTCCTGGAACCACCATTATACCTCCATTGTCTCTGTTCATCCATCAACTGTTTCCAATCACAGCTGAACCGCTTTATATCTGTTTTGTTTGCTTCCGATTGTTTTTAGGTTGGGGTGGATACTTTACGAGCACTTGTGCTCAACACCATCTTTCCAGCATGTTACCTCACCAAACTTATGTCCACCAGAATGTCATCAGGCAGCATTCTTGCCTGCTAATTTAATTCTCTTCCTGCTGGCCTATTTTGCTCTTTGATGCAGTCTGTGATTTCGATGTGGATGCACTGCTAAACAGGCGATGTGTTGGAGGAGTATGTTTGGTTCATATATGGTTTGTAGACGCAGTGGTCACTCACTGCGGGTTGGTTATTGTTGTTTACCCATTTTCAGTGTCCATTGGGGAGCGTAGTAAACTGGTGCCAACAAATTCACAAGTAGAGGTACTTACCGAATTTTAGTATTCTGATGGACGTGTTCTTACCCAAGGTCTCTTTGGGAAGATGGTTTGTTTCAGTAGAAATTTTCGTTCCAAGAAACAAGCCAAGCAAACATACATTCTATGGCGACATTCTGAAGGCATCAGTTTGTGAATATGTGATCGTGGGTGGTGAGGAACCAGGCTTTGTTACTGTACTTTGGAAAGACTTTGTGGACTACATACTTATGATTTGCTTGGCCAGCACAAATTTGCTAATTGTAATGAAGGAAGTGTATTGAGTCCAGTATCGTACTCTGAGCCTTAACTTCTTGCTCATACTGTTTGTCATCCTTAGCAAAAAAAAAAAAAAAAAGATATAGAACTAAAGACTCACCACACTTCAGGTACTTCGGAATTCGAAGTTTCTTTACGAAGTCATTATCAAATTTAATTTTTTTTTCAACTTTACAGTCGTATGTCATTTTTCTCTCGTGCCTACCAAAAGTTCAATAGCTTCAGTGACTTTTTTACGTGATGTTAATTAACAGCAGTGGCTTGAACATACCTTATATACCACGCAGCGTGGTAATGGAGTTAGTGAAGATAGTCCTAGTGAAGATATGCTATCATTTTTGTGTGTTTTATGGCATGGTTTCCAAAATTCGTCATCATTTATACTGAGAGCTGTTTGTGGTGTTTAATTGTGACTTTATGTATAAAAGGTACACAATACATTAGATCTTGAGAGGCATTTCTTTACCATAGAACACATTCTGTAATACCTTAAAAGATTTTGCCTCACATAGCATGGAAATCCAATTAGAAAGAGCCCTGCCAAATCGAAAAATACTTTTCTAAGTTGGTCTAAATGTTCGTGCCAATTAGACCAACTTAGAAAAGTGTTTTTCGATTTGGCAGACATCTTTCTAATTGGATTTCAATGATGCATGAGGTAAAAATCGATTAAGGCATTACAGAATGTGTTCAAGTTTACAGAAATGCATCTCAAGATCTTCTGTATCTTTTATATATAAAGTCACAATTCATCATATTCAGAATACATGATGCCTTTTTATTGTATGGAGACAAACAATAAATTAATCAATATCGTTAGTCTATCAGCAGAAAGCATCATTGTCTTTTCTAACAGTTTCCAGTTGGAGTTACTCTACGAGTAACCACAAATTGTAACTAATCATGAATTGCATTTTAAACTTTCCACTACTCGCCTATCTCTGTATGACTGTCCTGAAATGTATTTTTCTAATGTATTTACTTTGCATACCGCAATAACTCCATCATCATGTTATCTGCAGTTTCTTCTCCAGTTTCACTTGATCGTTCTTTCAGTCGATCTCGCGACCTTAAATAAAAAATATATACTATATTACAATATTTTTATTTGCACTAGTTAAAATTCATTTGGCCGGTGCAGGTTATAGAAAAAAAAAAGAATTGCAAGAATTATTATTCTTTTCTTTTATTAATCAAAAATTGTAAGAACTATTACTGCAATAAAAAAATAATCCTTGAGTGATTATTCATAATATGAATTATTAGAAGACCTAGAAAACACATTATGCATAGCTTAGCAGCGCCAGATTGCACGCATAGAGTCGAAATGGCCATGAAGAGTGTGTCTGAAATTTGGCAGAATGATAGGGGCCACCATGAGTTTTACCATAAACATGTTTGCTTAAGTGATGTAAGTGATGCCTAGACTATGGGAGCTAGCACTTTGGGGGAGTGCTTCAAGCAAAGGGAGCTAGCAGTCTGGGGGAGTGCTTCAAGCAAAGGGAGCTAGCAATCTGGGGGAGTGCTTCAAGAAAAGGGTGCTAGCAATCTGCGGGAGTGATTCAAGCAAAGG
>JAHWFP010108810.1:0-12080 GCA_023313725.1 Lithobius niger | reverse complement strand
GCATAATTGGAAGAACGTATAACGGAAAACAGTATAACGGAATATCATCTAACAGGAAATTCGTATAATGGAAAAGCGTCTAACTGGAAATTCGTATAATGGAAAATCGTCTAATATCCCTGCCTCGCTCGCGCTACCGCGCTCGCTGCGGCTATACATATACTATCAGAAACCGCAGTTAGACGTTAATCCAGTTAGACGTTTATCCATTAAACAATTATCCATTATGCGATATTCCGTTTAGATGCTTTTCCAGATTTTTTATTTAGGCAGATTTTAGACAATTATCCCATTAGACGATTTTCCAGTTAGACGTTCGTCCGACGCCCCCAGCCAAGATTCTGGCATACTAAAGTTTGTTTTGGAATTAACTCGACGCATCTCCTTAATCTGGTACACTGAAGGTTGTTTTGACATTAATTTCAACCATGTACCTTGTGAGGTAAATGGCGGTCAGTTTTGGTGCAGGTCTTCCTCTTTAATGGCGTCTTAAATGGTTATGACACCCAATTTTCGTGTCTTATTGTGTGCATCCCTTAATCTGGTACACTGAAGGTTGTTTTGACGTTAATTTCAACCATGTACCTTATGAGGTAAATGGCGGTCACTTTTGGCGCGGGACCTCCTTTTGCTCTTTAATGGCGTCTTGAATGGTTTTGGCGCCCGATTTTTGTGTCTTATTGTGTGCAGCCCTTAATCTGGTATACTAAAGATTTTTTTGACGTTAATTTCATCTATGTACCTTATGAGGTAAATGACGGTCATTTTTGGGGGTCTTTTAACCCCCCCTATACCCCAAAAGCGTCCAGTTTGACTCGCAAGACCCGGGTATTCTTAAAAGACTTACTTTTCCGCAGGTAATCCAACAGTCAAAACATCTGTACCTTATGACGTAGATATTTCGGCATGGGCTCTTGGACTATTATGTAAGATTTTAGGCCGCCCGCGCACTGGGCGGCCAGGTCGCGGCGGCCAACGAGAATACTTACGGTGTATGTAGCAACGCGCACTTGGCCGTAGCGGCCAGCCTGTCACCGCGGCCACTGGAGTCTCGGGCGGCGAGCAGGCGGCCACAGGGCAACCGTACTTGCTCCGTGTTCATTTTTCACCACGTGATCGAGTATTATCAGTGAAAAACGGATGTGGCCGCGCGGCACGTCGCCCTGTTTTTTTGGCCGCCACGACCACTGGCCGCGCGACCCGGCCGCTCAGGGCGCGGTCGCCCTTAAAAGACGTTTTGTGGATGCTAAACTGTAAATTCAGGTTTAGATCTGGCTGGATCGACAATATGGCAGCCGGCGGCCATCTTGAATCTGTGTTCGATTCGGTAATTGCGCGATGGAAGCTTAGTGTGTTCTACGACCAAAGAGTGTCGTGTCACTCCCGAGTGACACTGCCACGACTGTGTGTCACTCCCTCTATTGGTAGAAAAATTTAACAAAACACGAAAATGTCTTTAGCGACATAATGAGATCGTAGAAATCAAAACTACTAATTTAAAGCACTTCTTTTAAGAGTTAAGTAAGAACCAACGGCGCCGCGCGTCTGGTAGAAGGGAAGCATTGGGGGAAGCTTTTCAGGACAGCATGCTTCTCAAAGGAGCAGCTTCGAGACCGCCCTGAGCCTCACTTATTTCCGCCAGCATGATGGAAGAATATCATAGTAGGGATGGGTCGGTTTCATTTTTTTGCCTTCGGTTCCGGTTTCGGTTTTCACGCACACAAAACCCGTGGTTTCGGTTTCGGTATCGGTTTTTGCCACCATCCACCCAAACCAGCTATTTCTAGTTTGTTTTCTTGTAACATTAGCATTACTAGCTTCTCACTCGTTCCTGCTTTCACTTTCAGCAGCGTCATAGACCATGGGTCTAGCTGTGGCACCATTTTCCTCTATACTATTTTCGTTTTAATGACTGTCATTTATACGTACAAAATGATAAGTATTAAAAAAAAATTTGAAAAACAGATCAATTTTTGATTTTTTGAACACCATACGAAAAACCGACACAAAATCCGAATCGGTTTCGGTAAATTTCAGTAAAAACCGAAAATTCGGATTCGGTTTCGGTTACCGACCCATCCTATATAACAGAAGTGATCATTAGAATAGGGATGGAGGATTTGAGGCATATGACGGTTGATATTTCCGCGATCAAGAACATGGAAGAATATAATACAAGTGACCATCGAAGAGGGAGGGGGAGTATTAGCGGCGGGGCGAGTGATTTGAGTCACAGGATGAGCTGATTGAGTGAGCGAAGCCTACAAAAAAAATCAGCGTTTATTATAGCCAGTGTGCGCAGAAATTTTAAGAAACGAAATTCGGCCAAACATGGACATACACATGCGCTACCACACTAAACTAGTGTTGGAAACCGTGGATTCAACGCCATTAGCTAGTTATGCAAAAGATGGTAAATCGTTCTTTTGACTCTAAAGCCCTAACCAGACTGGCTGTTCGCAGCTGCACGGCGACGCAAGATTGGTTACCAAAGACTTCAAAATTCGTCCTTAAACGCAACACTTAACTGTACAACTGCTGCAATTTTGACCTTGTACGCACGCAGTGACGCATTGCTTCGCACGAAATTTTCTTCAGTCTGGAGAGGGCTTAACGGGAAGGGTTACCGCTCCTTACCTATAATCTCCTTAATGAGTGTGTTGTTTTCGATCTGACAACTCTGAGATAGATAGTGAGTGCTGCACGGATTGAGAGTACACAGGCCAAACCAGACTGGCATCTCGCGACTTCGTCACGACGCGAGATGGTGTCAGAAAGACGTCAAAATCGATCGCTATACGCAATACCAACTGTACGATTGCAGCAATTTTGACATTGTAGGCACGTAGTAACGTACCACTTCGCAGGAAATTTGTTTCTGCCTGGTTAGGGCTTAAACAGGGTTCCCACTACAAAGAACTGAAATCAATTTCCTTGAGTTTTCCAGGTTTTACAGCGTAGATGAAGTCATTTTCCAGTCTATTTACCGTAATTTTAGGAAGAAATTTTTTTCACACATTTTACCAGTTTTGTGTTAAAAAGGCTGAAGCTTTTAGACGGGAAATACATTATTTAAAAACCTTAATTTTTTCCCAGAGTTTTCCAGGTTTTTTTTGTAAGAAAATCAGAGAATTCCCTGAGTTCTCCCCGAGTTTCAAACCTGTAGTTTAAATTCTCCGAGTTTTCCAGATTTTCCAAACAGAATGTATTATTTCTAATCTATATCCGTGCGTCGTATTGTAAGCCCCTGTCAGATAGACTTAGACTCTTGGTCTCTGGACCTAGATGCTGCTACACAGTAACAACAATACTGCTAGCAGGCAGAAAAGGACCGATGGACAGCCGACCCCAAGCTGGGGGGTTGGGGGGGGGGGGTGGCCCGGAATGGAGCGTAGTGCAGTCTATCGAAGCGGATGGATGAAGCATCGAAGCCCAAAGAAGAATGCACGGAAGAATGGACAACGGACGAAAGAACTGCGTTTGACCATGGGTCAGCAGGGTTGGTGGGTTAAGGAGGCAAAACAAAAAATACCGGTAAATAAAAAAAAAAAGAAGGTGTAATTGATCAAGTCTTGTTACCGGCAAAAATCGATATAATGGACTGTCCACTAGCCCGTGTGCCTGTCTGCCTGTCCGTCTGGCAGTGACGCAAGCACAGCAGAGAGTTTGTTGGTAAGTAACTTGACTTTGAGACTTTTCCCAGTGACTGAACGAACCAGGGTCGACGGTCAATTTTTCTGACTGAACTTCAAGCTTCTTCGGTTTCGGTTGCTAGTACGTCGGTTCTAAAGAATTGGTCGGCCGACCGGCCATAAAAATGGAGCATTTGTAAGGCTAGACACCGGGTTTCTGGCTGCTTTTTTTTGGGGGGGGGTCTAGTTGCTGGATGGACAAACTTTCATTTCGTAGCCGCCAAGTCGGTTACGCGACGGATTTTATTAGTGGGGTTACTTATTTACTGTTTTTTTTTTAGGCTGGGTACTTGTAAACCACAATTTTACTGACCGCAAAATGCAGTTCATTGACGTGTGGCGTTTATCAACCAAACCTTAATGAGATGTATCGTGCCTTTCACGTTTACTTAAAATAGGGTGTAAAAATTTGACGAAAAACGGCAAAGTGGGAGAGCTCTAAAAAAAAAAGACTGTGTTGGAGACTTTAGGGTCTGAACTTTAAGTTTACTTTAGGTCTGGGAAAATTATCTAGGCTTATAAGGCCTAACAAGATTCGTGCCTATACTGAAAGCCAATTAGCAAAAATTCAATCCCTAACCAGGGGATCCTAGCAGGGGGTCGAAGAGGACCAGCCGGGTTGCTGCCCAGAAGGCTAACTGATTTTGCATACTAGGTCCGTTTCTTGGATACGTTTTGATCATCTCTGACAACCGCGAATTAACGAAGGGTAATGGAAGTTCCTAGAAGGCAGCAGGAAACGTAAATAAACCTACAAGATATAGATAGATACGCCTATGATTTAAAGATTAAAAAGGTAAAAGACTCAAGATTGGCCATCGGCCCCAGCCAACATGCAAGTTGGCAATATTTGCAACTTAAACCGGGTGTAAAAAACTGCCATCTGTACGGTGACACAACTTTGTTTAATCTTCGTAAAACTTGTCCTCACTTCTCGAGTTTTGAGAAATGGTCATACTTTAATGCCGACTGTTTGTTTCGTTTACCGTTTGCCTTACGATTTCTTCTTTATTTATTGCTCGCATTAGCAATAAATAAAGAAACGCAGTGGCGTACACAGGAGGGGGGCAGGGAGGGCGCGCATTCCCCTGCCCTTTTTGGAAAAAATTCCCTTTTTATAAAAAAAAAATGCTCTATTTTGGTAAACGCAAGTGCTGCAGCCAGAGAAAGGGCCTAGAGGACTAAAAAGGGCAAAAAAGAAGGCCAGGAAAGGGGCAGAAAGAGGCATAAAAAGATAAAAAAAAGAGAGACAAGCTTACAAAAAAGGGTAAAAAAAAAGACTGTTGAGCAAAAAAAAAGAAAAGGTCCCCAGAAACAAAAACCTCAGCATTCCCTTTTACAAAAGTTGTCCCTGCCCTATCGGTGGTCTGTGGTGAAGAAACAAGTTGCTTTCTCTCCTTTTGTATGTTTGTGTCCTTTAAGTCACCAATGAGAAAGACTGAACAGCTACTAAGCTCGGCTGAAGCCTGTAGCTGGTACCTGCGGTGGCAACACAGTGATTAGAGCACCCGACCTAGTCAACAGGAAGTCCTGGGTTCGACTCCCACTCGGGGCAGTTGTCTTTTTCTTTGCCTTTCTCGGATTAGAGTATTCGCGTGTTCTCACAAGGCGGCCAGTCTTTAATGCAGACTGTTTGATTCGGTTGCCAAATAGCTGGATTACTGGGGGGGGGGGGACCTCTTTATGAGGTGGATGCGTTTTGTAGTTGCAACCCCACGTATATGTATAGCCCAGTACAAGGAAGAAGCCAGAAAGATGGTAGAATTCAAGGGTTATTCCAGGGCCACGCGATCTGTCCTTATGAAGATGTATTCGGTGTTTCAACGTTAGGCTGTTGCAGAGTGGTATACTACCAAGATAGTTGTTTCTGGTTAGTGGCTAGCTACCAGAGTGAAGTCTACAATGGTTGCAGGGTTCTTTTATACCCAGAGTTGGAGCCAGCTCCCACCACAGGCTGTCCAAAGTACTCCCTGTAGTAGTTCCTGGTATCCCATGAGCCACCTCTGCTAACAGATTGCTGTGACGTGCATGTCACGTGACTGGGCTAGTCCAATCAGACGGCCAAACAGCCGTTGTTCTCGTTCGTCATTGGCTAACTCATGGTGACGTCACGGCAAACAGCCATTGCGCATGGTTTAGTGGAAAGCAAGGCCTGAACCACCTTGACCACTAATCTTCGAGGGCATAACCATACATAAAAGTACATAGCATGAGTGAAATCATCATAACCATTAAAAACTTACGGTCGGTTGGTTGGTTTGTTTATATATACGTCTTCTCCTCCGGAAGTAGGAAGGCTAGAAATATGAGAAAGGTCTCGAAAGACAGAAAATTACTCCGGATATCGTTTAGGCGTATTTTCGTAGTTCTAGGTAAAAGTTTTCCCCTCGAAAAAATGAAAAAAACCCTTTGGACCATTGTTGAAACGAATTTTTCGAAGTTGATTGTTAGTTTCGGAATATCACATCTTCCTGCTGAGAGGATGGTCCACAATTGTTGTGCCACGTAGGCGGCGCGTGGTCCAGTATTGTTGTCGGTGGGATTATGGCCTGCAATCCGAATAGCTGTCATTCAAGAATGAGGCACGTGCAGCTCACTCATGGGACGACTGTTGCGAGTTGTATTTTGGGTATTTTAAATTCAAACTGCCAATTCGGCCGTAAATTTAAATGAAATTACGTAAAGGTACGAAAAGATTAAATGCTAAATGCAAATTAGGCCAACTTAAACAAACTATATTGATAACAGAAAAGGGTGTTAGAAATATTTCTACGTTTGCATTTGTAAAACATCGACATTCGATCAGTATGTCATAAGCTGGTGCTCTACTCAACAGTCTAGCGTAATTGTGGTAAACACGCATATCGGGGTATGATTTCGTGCTGCGTGTAGGCTGACTTCGGAAATAGGAAGGCTAAAAATGTGAGAAAGGAAAGGAATGAAAATATTTCCACGTTTGCATTTGTAAAACATTGACATTCGTTCAATAGTGTGCTATTAGCTGGTGCTCTACCCAGCAATAGTCCAGCCTAATTGTAGTAAACACGAATAGTTTCTAGGTAAGATTTCGCCTTGCACGAAATCTTTTATATTAGTCAAAAAATTATAGGCGACATGTGGTTGCTGTTTCAAAGCATCACACGTAGCAGGTAAGGAGATGGCTTTTAAGTAAAAATTCTTAGAATTTGTGTAACAAGGAAACCTGTGTAAAGTCTGCAACATTTATTTGAATGAAGAGCGGCACAAAGGAGTATGCACGATAAAATTTCCAAGCATGTTTAGTTCAAACATGCAGCAACTCGCGTGTTATAGCGTTGAAACGGTCTTGCTGCGGGGATGGCTAAGGCTTTTTCAAGCCAAGGCCGACTGGGGAAGAAATCGCGTGTCTCACCTCCTAGCTCATTGTCAGTTTAGATGAAGGCCAGAAAGGGGATGGCTTCTTCAAGCCAAGGTCGACTCGATACAAATCGCATGCCTCGCCTCCTAGCTCAATCGCGTGGCGGAAAAGGACTGGTTTCTTCAAGCCAAGGCCGACTGGGCTACAAATCGCGTGTCTCATCTCCTGGCTCAAGGCCAGTTCATGCATGTGCCAGAAAGAAAATGCCTTTATCGAAGCTATGGTAAAATAAGATTCGGCGATGTTGAATTTAGTGGCCTGGAACCAGGAAACGAAACCCACATCCTCACTCCCAGACGACCTTGTGACAAGGGACTGCGTAGAAAGATAAGTTACAACTTGGACACTTCTATTACGCTGCATTCAGTACACAACGGGAATCAGGTTGGATGAGGATGGTTCATGATTGTTGCGCCACGTTGCACGCGTAGTCCAGTAAGTCAGTGGTATTATGTCTGACAATCTGACCAAGAGGCGGATGTATCTATTAGGTTGCCAAACCGTTGGAATGTTTATGGTTACCATATCGTTTGTTTACGAATTGAAACTTTAAGAAAAACTTGTACCACATTCTGATTATTTCTTAATTGTTTTAGATGCGGAGTGTCTGTCAGCAGCGTGAAAGTTTTAGCGTGAAAGCTCCTCGAGCGTATTCTTCAAGCCAAGGCCGCCTGGGGTAGAAATCGCGTGTCTCGCCTCCTGGCTCATTGGCAGTTTAACTGTACAGCAGAAGGGGGATGGTTTCCTTACGGCGAATCCGTTTTTTGTTTAGTTAATTTGTTTATAAACTGAAGCTTTGCGAAAAACGCGCACTGCACTCTGATCATTTGCTTGAACGTTTTAGATGTGGAATGTCTGTGAGCAGTATAAATACTAGTTGTAGAATGAAAGCTCCTCGAGCGCAGCGAGACGACGCGGAAAGAGCGGGCGAAGCGAGCGACTCCGCTAGTACAATATTAACAATAAAGAATACATACACACTACAGAGCCATAGCATCAGAGGCCCAGCTTAGGGTACAAGATTAAATATGTAAGGGACTGGTCATTATTTACAGCCCGGCGGGATGGGGTGGGGCAGGGTAAATGAAAATAACCCAACCAAATTTTCGATGACCATTGACCACCCCCTTTCCAAATCCTACAAAAAATTTGACCCCAACTCAAGATCCAAAAATAATGTGACCCCCCCCCCCCCCAAAAAAAAAGCGCTTTTGTATGCTTATTGAGACTTTCTGCCTATGATTGCCTGCAGCCCAGTTAAGTAAAAAATAGCACTCCGCACCGACTAGTTACCACTAGCTGTAAGGAAAACGTGCCTCGTTTTTAACGAAAAGACACATTTGGTTAAAACGTTCTGTAAAATACCGACGTTCCTTACACCCTTTTGTTGCGCCGAGTTTCATGCAATACGCATGAGAACGCACTGTTTGCGTACGTGCTCACATCCGTAACGTATAGTCAGCACCTGAAACACCACAGAAGCTGTTAGTGTACATGCTGTTAGTGCAAAAAAAATTCAGTTCCGGCAACAAGCTGCATATTATACATGGAAGCTGCTCACATGTTGTAGTTAACAAAACCGCCGGGAGACACTCCCGGAAGAGACGACGTATATACGTGATGACATCATCAAAATGGCCACCACGCGATGTACTAAATCTTTACTATCTCCGGTACTAATTGATCAATCATATCGTGCGACCTATTGCTGGAAAAATAATTTAATTTGCTAAAGGAAATGCCTGAACAATATAAGCCATAAATCTGTTAGTTTTGGTTTAATCTGAAGAAAAACATAATATGACTGCTGTGCGATATACTATTTCCCAATTATCTCCGCAACTAATCGGTCAATCTTTTCGCGCATCCTTTCGTTGGAAAGGTAATTTAATTTGCTAAAAGAAATGCCGGAACAATATACGCCATAAATGTATTAGTTTCTACGTAATTTGAAGGAAAGCACATTATGACGTCCTGAAAATGGCGACGATGCAATATACTATATCTCGTGTATCTTCGGAACTAATTGATCAATCTTATATTGCGACCTATCGTTGGAAAGATAATTTAATCTTCTAAAGGAAATGCCTGAACAATGTATCCCATACATAATTTAGTTTTTGTTTAATGTGAATGAAAAGATAATGTAAATGTAATTATTGCCGCTTTATTATGTGGCTCTTTTGAAAACGGTAAATTATTAAAGCCGTGTCGTATATTTCACAGTGCGTCACTTGAACAGTGACCTTCACAGGCACACTGCAGTGTACAAGAAAGTCATTGTTTAATATAACATCTCGTATCTTTCTTAGTACACTTGCAAGTCTATAGAGGCTACGTTACCCCAGCAGTTGTCATCCATCCCAGAATGTCAATTCAGCCAATTCTTGTTGCCTCCTCTTAAACGGCTGTCTGAACTGTCAAGTTACCACCCTGATTCTGATAACCTCATACTGCAGATTATAATGGCCTGCGATGCTAACCTTGTGTGCGTACCTACTTTGTTTTACGTGCGATCCGCCGATAACGTTAGAATGCTGTCTGCCCTTCATGGTGTTGCAACAAAGGCTTGAACAAAGTTTTCATTCTAGCCACTGCCTGCTAACTTGCAACCAATCTTTGAAATTACAGCCATTTCTACGTGCAGTTTCGTGATGGTTGATCGGCCTTAAACTGGTGTCTGTGATGAATTGATCTTCTTAAGAATACTTATCATAATGTTCATGGCACGACGAACCATGGATGAGGAATTCACTTCATATACTGGGAGCAGAATTGATGTGCATTTACCTTTCAAACCTTCATGGGTGTTTTGACGGGAATGGAAGGCTACCCAGGATAACACTTTACCTTCGTGGTCAGCCTTGCTTCTGGTGGATTCTGACCAGTCCATCATTTCACGGGTGTATCAATGGTTTTTTTCGATCATTGGTAAGGGTGCATCACATGAACATTTCGTCATATAAGGAAGACTTGTGGAGGACTCGGGCAAGCCTATCCTGCTTTATTCTTTGATTGCCCAAGGTTGAGACTGGTTGTCACAGACATACCTTCTGGCGGGTGAAAGATGAGACAAGACTGTTCCATAGAATGAGTTCGCCAATGTACTGAAGGCTGTGTTATGTTCTATATTATCAATTGCAGCACAAGTGAATACATTATAGATAACAAAACGCAGAACAAAACCAACTTTAATTACAAATTTAAAGTGGCAATAATTACGTAGATTTGTGTTTCTTCAAATTAAACAAAAGAGACTTACGGCATACATTGTCCTTGCAGTTCTTTTGGGAAATTAAATTATACTAGCTGTACCGCCGGCATAACATACGCCAGTCTAGTCGGTACCTGAGTGAAATACTGTACCCCCCCCCCCCCCCGTCTTGGAATCCATTGTGTTTTGTTTTCTCAAGGAAGTAAATAACTTCACTGGAGGGCAACGCATTGTTACTCAACCAACTTTTCAACTTTTCAAGTCGGCTCTAATACTCAGAATTATTGAAGCAACTAGCGGAAGCGTGATCCCTGAGGTGATCCCTTAGATGTTTGATTCACCGTTAAAAACACTGGAACGATTTCCTTCCTCATGTGTTTTACGGAGTGCGTGTATGCTGTCTATGTGTTTTTGCGTACCCTGTCTAGGAAACGGTGTTTTTCGTTTACTTCACTCCCTCATTCAGCGTATCCCTTGTTCCGGAGTCCATACACTTACATTACATATGATTCTTTCCTGTCAAAATGGTTGGAATACGCGTTTGTACATGTGAAATAAATAAATACGCCTTTGTGCATGTGAAATAATAAATACGCCTTAGTATACCGGAAAGAAATAATTACGGCTTTGTACACGTGAAATAAATAAATAGGCATTGGAGACATTGTAAGGGAGGATTAAACAAACAAACGAGGATTCAAAATCAGCAAGAGGGCGAGCGGGCTCATTCTTGCCACGGTAGCAAAGAAAAAGGGCGAGCGACCGACAATGAAAACGGATATGTGCTGTATCAATTACTTGCGGCCGTCTTGTGGCGGCCGTCTTGTGGCCGTCTCGTTGCCGTCCATCCTACGCGACAACTCGATTAACAAACGAAGCTTCAACAATCAGTAAGAGGGCGAGCGGGCTCATTCTTCCCACGGTAGCAAAGAAAAAGGGCGAGCGACCGACAATGAAAACGGATATGTGCTCTATCAACAATTACTTGCGGCCGTCTTGTGGCGGCCGTCTCGTTGCCGTCCATCCTACGCGACAACTCTATTTTATTAATAAAGATAGTGTTTATTTATAATTGTTAGAGCGCATATTCGTTCTCATTGTAGGCCGCTCGCCCTTTTTCTCTGCTACCGTGGCAAGAATGAGCCCACTCACCCTCTTGCTGATTGTTGAAGCTTCGTTTGTTTAATCATGATCCCTCACCGCTCAGCGACGCAGCGTTTCGTTTAGGCTCGAGGGGTCTTACTTGTTCCCAGCACCAAGTGCTCGTTGCTTACTGTGCGGTGATTGGACAATGGTCAATAGGGTAGTTGGGCACTTGTTCATGATGTATAGTAGTGAGATGTAAGTAGAGTAGTTTGCACACATGTTGTAACAGGCCAGTAAGCTCTAATAAATATCATTATCAATATCTCAATGCTCATTAGCGAAATATATATATAGATTTCCAACAATAGGTCGCAGGATAAGATTGATATATTCGTTCCGGAGATACCACAGATTAGTATACCGCATGGCGGTCATTTTTATGACGCTATAATATGTTTTTCTATACAGGGTGTTCGGAAATTGGTGTCAAATATTTTGAGGGTCCGCTGTGTGATCAAAGATAAGAAGAAAAAGTCCTATAAACATGGGTCCGGAAATGCACCAGTCTTTAGTTGCAGCCCCCCCCCCCCCAGGTGTGGGGTAAACAGTTCTTAAATACCTCGTAATGATTCACCGTTTCCATTCCAAACTCAGGATATGTGCCATATCATACCTGGTATTTCAGTACTTC
>JAHWFP010108809.1:8444-27106 GCA_023313725.1 Lithobius niger | reverse complement strand
ATTTGCATCCGTATTTATTTTCATAGAACAATATTAAGCCTATTTTGGGAGATGTTATTTAAACCCACATAGCAAAGTTGTCTCTGACAGACGTGGTAGCCTAACCCACAAACACATAAAAAAAATACTCTTGATTTTTAATTTTCAGCCATAATATTTTGGTCTTGATCACCTTACAGGATAGAGAGTACACTTTCTTGACCCATCTGGCCACGAACGGCAGATAAGATTTGTACAAAATGTTGAAAATATGAAATCGAAGTAGCATGATGGAGCACAGGACGACAAGTGGTGTCAGACGAGATGCAGAACGAAATTAATTTGTGGGTCGGGGAGAAACACAGCAAAGTCGACAGGAAAGTGGACTCTATCCTGTAAGGCCAAAATATTACGGCTGCAAATTAAAAAACAAGAGTTTTTTCATATGTTTGTGGGGTACTACGTCTGTCAGAGACGACTTTGTTGTGTTCCTCCCCGACCCACAAATTAATTTCGTTATTAAAACCAGTTTCAAAGGCTCATTTCAATCCATGAATATTAATAAAAATTTCGGCCCTGTGCACAAGTTACTTAATTTCGTATGTTCATGTAAATAAGGCTAGGAAGTGACTCGTTATCTTTATTATAATATCGGAGGCCGGCTAAAAGGAAAGCCTAAGGAAAGCCCTAAGGAAAACCACTTCTCCCCTTCTCGCGCCCGCATTGAAAATACACTCTTCCACTCTACCTGCAGCCAAAAAGGAGCCAGGCATGAGTGGTCGATCAATCTAACAAGTCGTCGGGAAAATGTCCCGGGAAAATGTCCCAGGAAATGTGTCCCGGGAAATGTGACCGGCCCCGTGCATAGCACGGGCTTCCTCTAGTTTTTTTTTTTTAAATAAAGTGGACTGAATTTGTAACACTGACGGATAAAATTACTGGACTGGACCGCTGTAACAGTTTTGGATCTCTTGACGTATTTGTTATACAAATGTATAGCCTACACTTGCTTTGTCATTGTGGCTGGCAGCGGCCACGAACGGCAGATAAGATTTGTACAAAATGTTGAAAATATGAAATCGAAGAAGCATGATGGAGCACAGGACGACAAGTGGTGTCAGACGAGATGCAGAACGAAATGCCAGGTGGTTGCTTAGAACTCGATGGCTTGAGGGTTTGGTTTGGTGTGGTGGAAGTATGGGAGTAGCCTCCGCAAATAATTCTTAATAATTCCAGGTTGGTTATGCCGTTATTCATGGGGCTAAAGCTGCGTAAATGGTTTACCGTGTTCCGTAAACCACCTCAGAACGGCCTCATTATTCCATATCAGTCAATTTTTCGAAAAGTTCTTGGAAAAATTCTGTTTAGTGCTGGACCACTTTTTATTGTCGATGGCAGCTTCTATTGCTGTTCTCAATATAAGTCTTATGAGAACTATTTTTGCTTCGTTTATGAGTTCAGCAAAAGTTAATAAAAATACAAACAGAGTTGCCATCGAGTGATGGTGAAAATACGAAATCACGACGTTTCGGTTCCTACGTCGGAACCATTTTCAGGTGAAGGGTTTAAAACATGTCAAACAACTTAAAAATAAAATTAATAAAATAACGGCAGAGCTGGGTCATAGACATATTAATTTTTTTTATTAATTTTATTTTAAAGTTGGTTGACATGTTTTAAACCCTTCGCCTGAAAACGGTTCCGACCTAGGAACTGAAACGTCGTGATTTCGTATTTTCACCGGCACTTGATGGCTAGTCTGTGTGTATTTTTAATACCCAAAGTGCTTTTTAACTTTCTGCTTTTTGTCAGCAAAAGTTAAAACACTTAGGTGTTGGTGCGTCTTCAGTCTACACGTCCGAGGAGGGCAAAAACTACTATTACCTGTAGACGAAAACTTAAAACGTGGTATTATTAAAACTGTTGTTACAGGGAACGATACCGATGTGGTATTAACAGGAAAGGCATAAAAGAAAGCCCGTCGGGCTCGATGGAGTATCCGTGATAATATTACCGCCTGTTCTATCTCTAAGTCTAAGTCGTGCGGCCAATTGTAGAACGACTAATCGTAACAATATTTTCTTGGTTAACTCCTGTTAAAAATACGTTGTAGAAGATTTTGCCTGATAAATAGGTGCGAAATTAGTCCAGGCATGAGACACTTGCGTGTGCAACAGCGTTTCCCGAGCATGAAACAATGAAACAGATGGCGTCTTCAAGCCAAGGTCGACTGGAGCAGAAATCGCGTGTTTCGCCTCTTGACTCAAGTTCCGCCAGTTCACGCGCACGTGCCAAAAAATTGACTCATTTTAGTGTTGCCGAGGCAACACAATTTTTTTGCCTTTTGCCGAGGCAACACTAATAAGATTCTGGGGATGTTGACTAACTGACCAGGTCCCGGGAAACGAAGCGACCAGCTTTTGTCCCGAATGGCCTTTATGCATTTATGAGCTCCTGGTATTATTAAAGTAAAAACCAAGCAGTGCTACAAGATAAAACACGAACAACGTTTCAAAAATTTTCAATTTTCGTCATCAGGTATGCATAATAAAATTAAAGCATGGCAAATGCCACTAAGTCATCCTATGTAAAAGCATCATCACAATAAAAATAAAAATAAAATAAAAGGGCACAATACCATCTATTTTAAAAGGATAAAAACCACCAATTTCCCCTCTCAGAAGAGGCATGTCAGGTGTTTCAGTTTGATCCAAAGGACGAAGGTTGGGTGGTGCATTTCTGCCGCCATTTCTGCCTCTTCTGAGAGGGGAAATTGGTGGTTTTTATCCTTTTAAAATTGATGGTATTGTACCCTTTTATCTTTTTTTTTATTTTCATTGTGATGACGCTTTTACATACGATGACTTAGTGGCATTTGCCATGATTTAATTTTATTATGCATACCTGATGACGAAAAATGAAAATTTTCGAAACGTTGTTCGTGTTTTATCTTGTACCACTGCTTGGTTTTTACTTTAATAATCTGTTACCGTGCTTTTTTACTCCATTACTCCTGGTATTAAACATCGTCTACCTAGAGTAAGAACAAGTAATGGGAGCGTGCACTACATCCGTAAAGTATGTCAGGAGTTAAACAGAACAGTTTGCACAATTAATGTTAACCAAGATGATCAAACTGACAGTCGAAGTGCAACTGAATTGACCTACACAAGCAAAACTAGCACTGAAAGATTTCAAAGATAAAAATATAGCCAACTAGGGCACAAATAAAACAATAAAACCGGAAGTTTTGGCGATTGGAGTACCCCGTTATCAAGTGTGGGTATCAGCTCAAAGGCTTCGTACAAAGATAAATGAATAAGCAAGAATCACGTTATGGCATCACTCCTAATAAAATAAAACCGTAAACAAACTTTTAAAACAAGAATAAACCTGTTTAAACCAATTACAGTGAGAGTCGATTTGTTTTCGCTTGCGAATACAGCAATCGATTTGGCTACTAATTGTCTAACACCAGTGAATAACTACCCCTTCTCAAAGAATACAATCCAAAAACCCAAATGATTTCTTGGCCGCGGTTCCACGACCGCGTATGCAACCATAAAACCAGTGGCCTCTTGCGTTTGTAGTTTTTGATCAGATGCGATGGCATGGTATGGCATGGCGGCGCACACCTCTCATTTAAAGACGAGCCCAATACGATTCTTCTATTGGTTTCATTTAAGTTTAATTGGACGAATAGTGAACTGAATCAACATTAAAAATATTCAGCATCGTTTGGCCGTTTTATGACACGGGAGGCTTCCAAACCGCTTAATCCCGGCGTTTTGAATATTTCATTTATCCGATGGCAACGTTGCCACACGGCACGACTGATATGTAGGAACGTACACATCAGTGGGACCGCGTGCTTACGTCAGTGATATGTAGACTAATTTGAGCAAGTTGCCCGTCATTGGTTGGTTGGTGGTGACATCAGCCGCTGACAAAGGCTACATAGTTCCCAGTAATTGGTCGTGGATGAATGACGTCAGTCGGCTGAAGAAAAAATACCGAACCTCGTACGTTTGCTGCGAACAAAAATCTTTGATTAGTTCTAGTGAAGGATTTCCTCGACGGATTCGACCCATTTTAGAACTTGGACCTAGAAATGTGCCATAGAATCTATGTGCAAAATTTGACAGAAATCCGATAATTCGTTTAAACGTTATAGCGCGAACACACAGACAGACACCCAGACAGACCGCCGTTCGCATAAGAGTCTAAATCGACTCAAACAAGAATGCATTGCTGGAATGCAATAGGATGCCCAGCAAGTCGCCCTTCTCCCGGCGAGCGCAGGTTAGAAGTGAAGCTGGGTTATTTTCTCGCGCATTATTAACACTGGCGATAGCCAGTCTTAGTAGGGGTCGACCTAGGACCTCTGTGTTAAACTTTCAACTTTGGGAGCTTATAACTTCGTCAAAATTAAAAATATTTAAACCAAATTTGGAATCTAGCCTTGCTAGTCAAGGCCCGTCTACAGTCCAAAAATTGTGAAATTCAGTCCAGCCAAACCCGAGATACAGAGAGGGGCCAAATAGACAACTTCTTGGTCTTGTTCTGGGGATGTACCTTTCGTCTGTCTCTCTACAGGTCAAACTATTTGTCCTGTAAAGCTGGCTCTTAGCTCATTTTACAGGTATTGCTCCGTAGATGTGCCCTTTCCATAAGGCCTTTTTTAATTGGTCAAATGGTTCAGGGGTTACAGAGCTCTAAACGACCAGATTGATTGTTTTACATTGTTTTAAACATCGTTATTATGGAACAATGCCATTTAGCAAACGCCAGCTGCAAGACATAGACTAAAGACTTAAGGATTTGTTTCTATTGTTAACACTAGCGATAACCAGGTTAGAGAAAGGAAGGGCAGGGTTCCGTGCTACTCTGGGTTTTTGCAAGGCAACTGGCCGGTTCACATGGTAGGTATCCTCAGTTCTGTTGTTCGCTCCACTCTCCCACCAGAGTTCGGTGCATCGAATGGCATTTTTACGGAGTGGTGGTTTTTGGTGTTTCGCCGAGTACTTTGGTGTTACTTGCGGACTTTGGTGTCTCTTGTGGCTGTGACGTGGTGGCTTGACAATAGGGCGTGGTGTGTTGGTGCTGGACTAATGGTTAGATTTAGGATAGGTTAAGTTAGGTTAAGTTAGGTTAGGCATGAGTGTATGGCTTCACAGGCCGGGTAGTACTCAAATAAACAAACAAATAAACAAACAAACCAGGTTAGTAAGGGCCATGGCTATTTACCGAGCTTAAAGACGGCGCAACAAAACAAACAACAAATTAATTATAAAGGTGTCACTCATACCCCACCCCTCATCGACCACCACACCTATTTATTACAATTCTCAAAGTAACACGGATTAATAAACAAAAACGTATCGTTAAAAGTTAAAAGTAAGGGTCTAAAAGTCAAAACCTGTAAGGAACACGGACAAGCTTTGACTGTAAGGGTCTAGGTGTTAAATTTGACCAGTAAGACGCTGCTAAGCATTAGACCCTTACTTTTAACGAAACGTTTTTGTTTATTAATATAGCTATACTCAAGGTGAGTGAAGGGGGCTTCAAGTTTCGAACTGGAATAGCTCCAACTATTTTATTATGCGAATGTTCTTTCAGGTCTTTGTTTTCATGTGAAATGTGATTGTTAACAGGCGGTTGATGTGATAAAAAAACTAGAGTTTCAAGATTAATTCTGGCTCCCAGATGTTTTTGTTTGGATAATGCCACAGTTCTTTTTACAGAAAAACTGCTGAGAGCTACAATTAATCTTGAAACTCCAGTTATTTTATGACGTAGACTGACTGTTCACAATCACAATTAACCTGAAATCAGAAACAAGAAAGAATACGTTCCCACAATAGAACAGTTGGGGCATTCCCAGTTCGAAACTCGAAGGCCTCTCTTTCCGCCCCACCCAGATCTTGGACTAATAACTACACTTTCGTTTCGGGATAACTCACTTGCTAGACTTACCGTTCAAGCACCGCGTGCAAAATTCCGGTTGAAAGACTCTAGTTTCTCAATTTTGCCACGAGAGCGCAAACTGCGGGCTACGCGAAAATGACATCTGAGCCACGTGACCAGCGCCTGCCTCGTGTAGAAGAGCGCAGCTAAATAAAGCGTAATTGAACCGACGGTCCAGCCAGCGTTTCACCAACTTTACCGTCAACGCATAGATTTATAGCGTGACCTCGTCACGTTTTTTAAGTTAAAGTCAAGCCGTTGACAGGCATTCACCCACTTCAAAACTCTATATGGATACAATTTCTTGTTGGGAAATTTATGAAATGTGACACTGTGTATTCCCGTTCTGTCGGGAATCATTCGAGAAGCCGCCGTGAGCGCACGTTTCTGCCATCTTGGATTTGCCCGGAAGTAGCCGTGTGGGCGTTTAGTTCGTAGTCGCTTCCTACAGATGGCGCAGCACGTGTTGATCGCGCGAGCATTCGATGGAAAGTTGCGCAGATTTCGGAGCGAGTGAATAAGGCATGCCCAGATCACCTCGAGTATATAATGCTCGAGAAAACTCACCCGGCGGCAATTCCAACCTGCACTCTCAGGGAAGAGGTCGTCTTGCTGGGATTCCTGCTGCATTTGCTGTTTCGGCCAGTACTGCATATTAAAAAAAAAATTGTTTAATTTTATTTTATTAGGAATGTCTGTCATAACATGATTATTGTTTGCTCTTTTAGTTTTGTACGAAGCTTTTGAGCTGATACCCACACTTGATAACGGGGCACATTTTCCCCCGAAACATCGTGTTTAATTGTGTTAGTTGTGCACTATAGTTGGCTATATTTTTATCTGTAATGTAAATTGACCTGGTTGCATACCGTGTGTAAGGCGTAGCTCGGCTACTCTCACCCTAAATTAAAACTTGTTCCAGTCCAGTCGATCAGATCCCCGTCCAATAAACCCAGCTCAGTCCAAGCCAATAGCAATAAAACGAATGTATAATTGCGTTGTAAAGGATAAGTTTACTATTTTCAAGTGATGTTGTTTGATATTTATTTTGTGACACCAACTAATGAAATATGTTATGCCCTTTCTGCTTCAGGTGTTTTATAATTTCAAACGCAAGAGCACAAAAGGCTTTAGTATTTGGACAGTTTTACTAGACTTCGTAGGAGGAATTCTAAGCATGCTCCAAATGATTCTTTTATCTTACAACTTTAGTAAGTATATAGCACTAGCCAAATTCAGATAGCCATTCAAAGAAGTAATACCGTAAATCGCCTGTTAAAAGCCCCATGGGCTGTTAAAATTAATTCGATAAGCCCCCGGTATTAAACAGGTCAGTAAGAAAGTTATAATTCATTTTTCGAATATCAAGACACGCGCTAGTGTGTCGCCGCCAAGTTATTGTTTCTTTGTTATTGTGTTGTCGTTGTTGTATGAATGCGGCAAGCGTAAGCATGTGTCTTTATCTGAAGCAAAAGTTTTGTAGACTACAACGAGTAGCTGGATAGAATACTTCCATGCGACAAAATCGGCTGCAAATCTGTTGGACAATCAGGCATTACGTCCCTATATTGTAGGGCACCGGTTTTGTTTGTCGGACGACTCTTTCTAGAAAAAAATTGCTACCAAAGATCGTTGATAATGTGTTGGCTAGCTAACTAGCTAGCTACTAGTGGCCCGGAAGTCATGTTAATTTCTATAGACTTTAAGAAGCCGATTGTGAACGACTCAGAAGATCTATTGAAGTGAAAATTGCTGTGAGCAATGGGCGACATTAATTCTACATACCTTTGTTGGTTTGGGAATGGAGGGTCGTTGGGTTAGTGAGCCAACTGGCGCATTGGGGGACTATGGATTGTTTAAGTATTGTTCGTAACCCTAAAAGTATTGTTCGGTATTGTTAAAAGCATTGTGTCGGTCGCGTATCTCGTGTATTTGCAGGTGCATGTTAAGCGCTGGTCGGTGTACCGGAAATGACGTACTGTAATCTGCATAGCGTAACTCCTCCATACTAAATAGTAAATTAAATTCTTATTGCTAAAGAAAATTTGTCATATTCATAAACAAACCACCAACATGAGTATTATTTACCTGAAATGTGTAGAATTAATACTTGGCTCCTTTTTACGAGTAATTAGTTATTTTTAGTTTGCATTAAAGGAAATTATTCGACTAGAAAATAAAACATTTATAAAACCAACAATCATAAAATTACTTACCACAACAACTGATACCAAAACAAGAATCATTGCCGAAAATAACCAAGCGTAAAGCTTCAATAAAACCTGGCAACCAAAAACCACCAAATGGCCTGCTGACACGGCATATATCTGGCTTGCGGAACTCCTCCATACTAAATATAATTTGCATTGTTATTGGAAAATAACAAAATCCGTCAGACACATCAACAAACAACATTGAAAACAAATACCAACTTGTTTGATGCTTAATGTAAGGTTCCGAAGTCAAAACAGCAAAGGAACACCCATAAACTTTCCTGTAAGGATTCGTATACTGCAGTGTCGTTGTACTGTTTAGTCCACGTGAAACCTTACTGCTGTAGTTAAATGTTTTTACCATTTTATCTGAAATGTGCAATTTCTGTAGAATTAATTATTTGGCTCCTTTCTGCGAGTAATTAGTAATTCTTACTTTGCTTTTAAAGAAAGTATTTGACTTACAAAATCCAAACTCCACAAAATCAGAATATTAAATCAGTTACCAAAATAACTGATATCTACACAAAAGTCAACACCGAAAATGTTGTAAAGTCTAGAAGTAAAGCTTCAGCAAGGTTACAACCAAAATGTAAAGAATCCAGAACATCATAAATAACAAAAAAAAAAATCAAGTTAGGCGCAGCTACCAAAAGTCCTGCTATCCAAACCAAAAACAATAAATTATAAGCAAAAAACTCGCCAAGTTTCAGCCATTGAACGTCGGTGATATCAAAAACGAGCCAAGTTTCCACTCATTAGACATATAACGGAACTTTCAAACTTGGCGCATTGCCTGCCTTTCGTTTGGAAGACGCAAGATGCACAACCAGCATCAAATTAAGCGCTAGTTCATTGTTGTTTTTGTTGTTGTTGTTTCATTATTGTTTTGCGCACACGAAGCGAAATAACAACATCAAAGTTGAAACGATCAATCGGTCACTCCGACCATCAATTTACTCTCGGTTGCGAAAAACTATTTACGAACTGCAAAACTCAGCAGCAAATTGCGTAGGTTCTCCGATTTTCGTAACGTCAGGAAGAGTTCACAAATACTGCGTTATACACAACACTAAAACCTATAATTTACAGCACAGAACGCTAGTAACAAAACGCCACCATATGAGTTCTAAAACTTTATTGTAAATTGATTCAAACAAAAGGTATTGTAACAAAAAAACCTTTAACATTATTTCGATAAAATTCACTGTATATATATTTATTTGAAAAAATAAGATGTAGCCGAACTATTCAAGTAGAAAAAAAAAGGCTTGCAATTCGCCAAGTTTTAAAGTTGCGTTGTATGTCTGATGAGTGGAAACTTGGCTCGTTTTTGATATCACAGACGTTCAATGACTGAAACTTGGCGGTTTTTTTGCTTACAATTTATTGTTTTGGGTTTGGATTACTGCTATACCAACGAATGGTGTTTAGACCTAACTCCATCGCGAAAAATTCGGCGTTTATGCGATCATTTACGTACGTGATCTGGGTTCGGCCTAGCATTAACGTAAAGCCTTTATTCTCATTTGTTCAGGAATTTATTTTACTAGTTTATTTATGGTTTGTTTTATGTATGAAGCTTTTAGGTAACATTGAGTTCCTTGAATGTACGAAGCTGTTAGTCATTTCTAGCAGAAAAAAATTGACTAATATTACAGCACCCACCCCCACCTATAACTTTCGCGATTTGAGACCTTATAGCATTTGGGATGGGAGGGGGGGGTGGGCCATAGCATTATTAGGTAGGCAATTTACGGACAGTACTAAACAAATTCACCAATTTAGCCCCACTGATTATACTTCCGAAGTTTATGGAAAAACGTGAACAGTGCTTAGAGTAGCAATGTTCAATGTTTTTCACTAACATTTATTATTTTTTTGGTTGGGGGGGGGGGGGGAGTTTCGTCAAGTTTTTTATTCATTGGAATTGCTTGAAAAAGACCAAAATTGAACACATTTATTTTATTTTGGTTTTATTATTTTTTTCCAGATGATTGGAGTTCGATACAGGGCGATATATCGAAATTCGGATTAGGTTTCATTTCTGTTGCGTTTGACGTCATTTACATGTTCCAACATTACGTAATTTACCGACAGCCAGAATCACCCAAAAAAGCGAGCGTTGTTTCGGAGACACAAAGCACTACCGAACAAAAATCACATTCCGAAACCAAGTTATAGAGTCTGCACGATATTATGTATATTTTCTAGCATTAAATTATTATTTTTTAATTACGGTGTTGTTAAATTATTGTTGTTGTTTTATTTGAATTTACAAATAAATAATTTAGCCAACAAACGGATCAAGCAACAAAGACAGAAGAGAAAAAGGTAAGAGGGAAACAGAAACACAAACTAAAAATGGCAACGAGTCATGCAAAAATAACGTAAGAATCGGAAGGCGCTTGGTGTGATGTTCGGTGTTATGTTTGATGTTGTATTTGGCATTGTATTTGATGATAGTAACAGTAATATATTAATAATAATTCTCCACATTTAAATGGAAGGACACGGAAGGGCGGTGAACCACTAAGAACGAGTCTGTTGTGGAAGTAAACGATTACCTAACAGTGAAAAGATGGAAAAGGAAGGAACTGGCTGACAAATTTCAAAGTTCAGACATTGGACGCCACGGAGAGAGTTGTATGTTATGGCTGGTCCACTGTGGCTACCCCAAGGGAATTCCAAAAATGGGCGACACGTACAGAGAAAAACATTTGACGGCAATTTGTGCGCGCGAAGATTGGGCCGCCAGTTTTCAACTATGGCCTCGCGTTTTGTCAATGAGTGGCGCAACGTCAAAAAAAGGCAGGTTTACAGCAATATTTTAAAAGGTCAAAATTAAAAGGTACGAATTCTTCTCAACTGTAATAGATCAAGTCCTAACCTGGCAAGGCGAGTACGGCAATGATGTGATGTTAGTTTGTAGGTTCGCCAAACGCACGGACTACAGAAATGTGGATTGATCGCATCTGGTAAATTAAACTCATTAATTAATTTGTGGCACCCAAGATATACGAAGAAGGACACCTGAGAGGCTACACAAATAGCTACAAGTCCAAAGAAAAAAAGCAAAACGATTTAATTTTCGGCTAAAATATTGCTGCCTTGGTCACAAATGAGACCCAGTGTGTTTCGTCGTTTTTATTTGTAAATGAGTCATTTTATTTGTGACCAAGACGTCAATATTTTTGCCGAAAATTAAAACAGTTTTTGCTTTTTTGCTCTTGCGGCCATTTGTGTAACTGTCAGGAGGTGTCGTCTTGGTAAATTAAACTTAAAGCAGACGGAACAATGGCAGATGCGATTCCCATTTAATCGTCTTTGTAGAAAATCTAAGAATTCGCACGATAGGGTACTTGTTAGAAAGTTTTTTTTAAGTACGTTCATCGAGGCCACCACATCGCATTTTCGCGACGAGAAGGGCCCGTATTGCTTCGTGCTCATGTTGATTGTGGCATGTCAAAGATCCAGGGTTTTCCGCTTGGACTTCTACAGCTAAATTGTCCCACTCATGGTCTACGCTGTGTGGTGGATCAGATAACCCGGTTTGGTTTCGGCTTCCTATTAGTAGTAAACAAAACAAAACAAAAAGTGCATCAAGGACCAGTAATCATCATCAATGATGTTGCAACGTATTCAAAGGACGAATTTATTTTTTTTCGACACTACCGACTACTTTGGGATGTGTTGTTTGCAACGAGCACAATCTCGAGTGTAGCCATTGTGACAATGTTAGTACATATTCTTGGTAACAAATGCGACGAAAGTTGCGATACATCTTGTCATTACCACCACTTTTTGCCCCACTATGGGTTGCACAATGTACACAGGTTGCCCATCTCTTCTTGTCCATCTCGGTCAGTCCAATCCCTTGCATTTCATACATTGTGCAACCCAATTCTTTGTTGGATTATTATCCTTAGGGGTAAGGTAAGACAGAGTTATCTCCGCCTAATACGCTCTCCTAATAATACTTCCACGAATGATGATTATTTTGTGAAACTGTTAAGAATCATGTTAAACTTGCAAACTCTATTATTCTTGGTGATTAAAACCTTCCTTCAGTTAACTGTCAAACCGCAATAGCTTCCCGTGGCTGTAACACCGGACTATTGAAAATGTTTTATCCTGGATTTATCCCAGTTAGTTGATTTTTTTCCCTACCAGGGAAGAAATATTTATATTTGTTACTGATACTGCAGGATGCAGATTTGATTAATTGTAATTCCCCGTTGGGTGATTTTGGTACCAGTGACCATGTCACAGTTTTGACCTCCCTATATACGAATAATTATCACTAAAAGATCAAACGCAATTAGAAATAACTGATCTCTATTCAGATCGTTAACGATCTGCTCTGAACGCGTGTGATTGGAATCAGCTAAAACTAGCGGATGCTTGTAATGTGTTCTACCAATAACTGTAGGTTACAATGAACTTAAATTTTGTAAACAGGTTACTTCAAATCGCCTTTACAGACACTCATGGATGAACGCCCATAGCTCGTCAGATATATTTGAAATAAAAACACTGGAAAAGTGGAAAATTCTGGAAATTTGGGAAACTTTTTAAGTCATTCTTTACTTATTACTCAAATTATTACAGAAAGCATACCACTAAAACATCAATTTGAACCAAAGACTGCTTCTTCCATCAAAACTGACTGTAAACCATTCATGCGGCTTGCAAGACAATTAAGCACCCAGCGGGAGCAGGTCGGACGATTGTTAGATCCCCTTGGCAATCTTGTCAACAATACCCCAGAAAAATGTGAAATTACATGCAGAAATTGTTGAGTGTTTTCACAACAGAGAATACGACCAAACCGTTTGATACGCGATCTCCCTTACGTTTCCCTCCGCTGGAAATTACTTAGTCCATGGATGCAGATGCTTTTTTGAAACTAAAACTTAATGTAGCTGCTGACCAGACGGCACACTGGCGGCCTACGTACACGCAGTCGTTGATACTGATCTTCCTATTCTGACAATCTTGTTCAAATGGAAGAAGATTGTTTTGTGCCTAAATTTTGGAAGTTAGCCCACATTAAAACCATTTATAAAAGGGCAATCTACATCTGCCCCTCAATTACTGACTTATCTATCTGGCAGATTATTTGTCGAAAATTCTTTTAAAGATTAGTGCAAAGGCATTCTTACTTATTATTTAGATGAGTATAAACTTTTCAAAACCTCCCAACATAGTTTTAGAATAGGGTATTCCATATTCTCAAATTTACTCAAATTTTATTGCGAAGTAATTAAGGCATTACATGAAGGACTTCTAGTAAATTTAATAATTGTTTGAACTGGAAAAATTCTATGACAAGATGGGACACCTAAAATTAGCAGAGACATTAAGGCAGGTGGGGATCGTGAACCCATCGCTCACTGGATCCAAAACTGTTACAGGGACAAATATATTGCAGTTGTTTTGGAGAAAACTAAATCTTTTTTGGGGTCTATGAGTAGAGTGGCGTCCTACAAGGTTCGTTGTTGGCGCCTCTTTGTTGGCACCTAACGGGCAACAGCATGTCGACTGACAAGTTTCATCCAGCATCGCGTATTTCAAACCACGCTGTGCTGTGGAGGAGTAGAGTGCGAAGCAGTTCAAGTGTTCTGAAGCTCGTTGGACTGATTATGTGACCGTACTTTATTGAAACAACAGAAAATTCGTACTTGAACCAAGAGTTGAAAGTCCCCCTTTGCTAAAAGCGTTTTTTTTTAAATAACATTTGTCACATAAAGCTACGTAAGACAAAAATGATCATTTTGCACCTTGTCAAGGCTTTTCACTATATGTCACAGCCAATACCCAAAAACCTGCTCGGACGGCAAGCAAACAGTAGCTGTACTGCCAAACATACACCTGTTGCTTAGCAACACCCACGGCAACGTCGTCTCTTGGCGGCCATATTGTAACCCCTCGAAAAAGTGTCAAGGTCTGGCCGGATAATAATGATCATCATTAGCGTATAGAAGCGCTGCTCTATGTCTGCGGCTGAAGAAACGGTATCTGGGTTGGGATGGATCTATGCCCATGCATCAGTGGTACATGAGTTTTGGATTCCAGTCAAACTCTGTAGCGATGCCATTTTTAGTCAACGGCAGAGCAAGTTCCACTGCTGTGCCATGTTATATTACCACGCCAAAATGTCCTTTTCCGCAGTGTGCAATCAAACCCTTCATTCCAAATTTTCGAAATTAACTTGGCTTATGTACAAAGTTACACTTAAAACTACATAAAATGTAACAAACCATCACATTAAAATTCCCCAAAGTCACAAATACTCACCTGCCCTCAAGTCCTTCCCCACCCCCTCCGCCTTTTGTTGCACGTTTTCAAAGTAAATGTTGAGTTAAGATTTCTTATAAATATTGTTATATTATTGTGTAGCCTGCATTACAGAACGACGTTTTATTCTTCCCTCTGTGGTTGCTCGTTTTGTAACTGTATAAGAATTGACATTCTGAATTTTGCTGTAGTACTGTAAACTAATTGCACAGCACTTTCTAATGAATTTATATAGTATCAATTTATTTACTTAACTGAAATGTCTAATGTGGTTATACAACGATAGTACTTATAGCATAGCGTTACATGCATATAACATACTATACAAGGTATTCCGGAAATAGTATACTGATAAACTTTAGGTGGTTATAGGGGACAAGGAAATAAGCAACTTTTGCTAATAATCCCATGCCCGCAAATGAACTGTTACCGAGATACAGGGTGTGAAAGTTTGCATTGTTAATGCAACAATGACAAAAATATCAGAAACGCCGAAACACATCAAGACACAATTTGATACACGATCACAGTAGCTTAGGTGCTGTGCAATGATGCAGTATCAAACCCGTTATGTTCGTCTTAACGGGAGCATGGGGAGGGGGTTGCATTTAGTTTAAAGTACGTTTTGTTTCCTTTATCCTACAGAAAAACCACCGACCTACAAGAGTGTGGGATACTGGGGTTGCTCCCCCCCCCCCCCATGTGCCCCTTCAGACGAACATAATTGGTTTGATACTGCAACATTGCACAGCACCTGAACCACTGTGTATGTGTACCAAATTGCGTCTTGATGTGTTTCGGTGTCTCTGATATTTTTGTCATTGTAGTGCATTAACAATGGAAACTTTCACACCCTGTATCTCGGTAACAGTTCATTTGCGGACATGGATTTATCAGCAAATGTTTGTTTTCTTGTCCCCTATAACCACCGGTTGCGGTTAATGCTCGCTAAAACCCTTTGACCTTTTGACCTTTATAACCACCTAGAGTTTGTCAGTATATTTCCGGTTACATTACATGAAGGCAAACCAAGCAGTTTCAAAAATTTTTATTCAGGGTATACCCTGAATATTATAAAAGGCATGTATTTTGTCTGTACAACTTTGCAACGGGGTGGCGCTGTAGCACATTTCGAAGCACAGTAACGTCAGAGTCACTTTCAGACTTCCAGCCAGAAAAGACAGTGGCACACTCAGGAATTTTGTTTGGGGGGAAGGGGGATGGACAGAAAGCAATAAACATTTGAAAATCTAGCCAAGAACTCAGCTAATGGCTGTAGGGAGGGGGTGCCTTACGATCCTCGAAGTCCTGTACAACAAATCATTTTCAGTAACCTTACTCCTTTTCAAACACTATAAAAGACAATTATCAAAATTTTTTCAATTGCACTATACTGTTATTTTCATTTACTAAACAAGGGCAGCCCCTTGTATATGGCCGGTTTTGTAGAGCATTCTTGTGATTTCCCGTTTGTATGAAAATACTGTGATTTCCCGAGAACAGTCGCCCAAGATTTCATTAGATTTAATTAGATCCAGGGTTAAGAGATATAGAGGCCTAGATCCCCACCACGGATTTCGACGGAATACAGATTATCTAGATTCCCACTACGGATGTCAATAGAAAACGGATTATCTAGATTCCCACTGCTGACACTCACACACTTTCATACACGTGATTTCCCGTTAGCAGTCGCTCAGTCGGTCCAGGGTTAAAAGACATACAGGCTTAGATTCCGTTTGCATGAAAATATTGTAACTGGGTAAAAAAAAACATGACGTCATCAGTACTGTGCCTCTTTGTTGAAAAGCGAGTTCGAATCATTACTTATACGAACGGTTCAATAGTTAGCAGTATACGACTTCAATAGTTAGCAGTGGGAATCTCGGTGGTCTGGCGAAACACACACAAACAAACAAATATTACGATCTTAGTTATATAGATTTTGCTGTTAATTTTAGGTCTTAGCAGGGACACTTGCCCCTTAGCCCACCCTCCCCAGTTTTTTCACTGAAGAGAGTGAAGACTTGATTGTAAGGCAACCGGCACCTAACCGTGAGATTCGTTAGCATTTAAATTATAGCCAGTATCTTCGAAATAAAAATTCTTCTGGCGTCCAGACTCAAACCAGCACGAGAGCCTTCCACTATCTGTAGGGCAAACAAATCAGTTTACCGGCTGAATTATCATCATACGAAAGTAAATCCTTTCAAAACTCTTTTGTTAAATTTACGCATTTTGTAGTATACGAATTGCCTGAGTCGGGCACTGTAATCGATCATACACTGGCACAGGGTCTTAATACTGCTCAACATTCCGCTTACTTAAAGGAGATATTTACAGGCTCCTGTTGTTATATCACATTTTAACTTAAACGGTTATGATGTGGCCTTACTGTTTTGTGGTTACTGCTAGGAATGCCAGTTAGAGCCGCAGTTAAGTTTAGTATTTTTGACTGTTATTTTTATCCTGTATTTAGGGGACACCATCTACGGAATATGTCATCCCCAGAGTGGCCTACAAGCATCCACCGTTTCAGTGGCACCACAGAATTATTACTGCGCCTATATGCAATGGCTATTTGGCACCAGTCATTAAATGGCTCCTGTCCATTAATAGGCACTTTTTAGGTAGCTTTATAGCATTCAGCATTTTAAGTGGCACCGTATACGGAACACGTCGCCACTAGGGCAGCCAACAGGCATCCTTCATTTCAGTGGTGCCACAGAAGTATTGCTGTACCCAATCAGAAGCCATTTGGCATCCTTCGTTATGTGATGTGACTACAAATTATCACTTTTGTAGTGGCTTGGTGGCGCCCTTTATACTACCATTCCGATGAGTGGAACATCTACTGTGAAAAGATACTGCCAATGGCACCATTTTCCCCTAATGTCACTTCATTTTAACTTTGTCCGTACTAAATGGCACCTATAGTTAGCACCTTAACAGGCACCCATTTGGAACCTTTCATTTTTTTACAGTATGGTATTAACGACAAGTGCATTAAACGGCAATTTGGAATAAAGGCTTTATTGCAACATGGGAGATACTATTTTGGCGTGGTAAAGCTTAATAAACTCTTAGAGCTGTGTTGTCAGGTATACACCATTAAAGACGTACGTTGTGCGTGCGTGTGAGCGTGCGTGTTCCTCAACTCCTCTGGAACCAAGGCACCTACAAAGATGGGAGTAGGGCCACACGAAAGATAACTAAATTGCGCTTCGGTTACGCCTATTTTCATCGCTTTAACTTGATTTTATGACCCTCAAATACGCGAAAGAACTTGAAAAAGTAACGTCAAAGTTTTTTTTTTACCCTCATGATGTTTGTTCATGACGTCATAGTTAGTTCATGCAAACCTCCTGGAGCGAACCGAGACGACGGCAACGCAGCGAGCGATGTGGGTAGTCCTACTTAACACATGAAGAAGTTAGGTAAACTTCAGACGCGAACCGTTGCCGTTTAGACATCAATGTCTGACTTCCTGACTGAGTGGGGAATTGAACCCACGACCTTCGAGACCTAAGGCTAAAGTCTACCGCTCAGCAATAATTACAAGGATTAATTACAAGGAAACAGCCGTAAGTATCATTCAACATGCACCCATATAAGCCACACACATATAAGCAAACACTTTCTCAAAAGCCACTTGTGGGATGCTTGCCGTCGCACCTTCTCACCAAGTTTAACAAAAGGAACATATGGAAATGCATGAAATCGGGCATTTGCAAGACGGAAAACCAAATGGGCTCGGTTAGTACTAAATAAAGACATCAACACATCTGTTTAACTTGAGCAACCATGAAATGTCACATGTTGCAGTAATGTAACAATGAATTTATCCTTTTCCTGGATGCCCTAGATAAAAGCATGAAGAATGCCATTCCGCGCAGAGCTCAATACAGCAGTCAGTACAGGAAACAGGCTTTGGGCCTATTGAAGGCTGGAATTAATACTGCTAAAAAAACTCGTCTACCAAATTTTTTCCCTCGATCGGCAAGAATATGTTGGAAAAACCTCAGGGAGGGAAAAACAGGGGGACGCTAGGGGCCCTTGCCGGCATTTCATAGGGGTTCCATGGTTGGTTCGATTTGTACTGCTGCAAATGACTTGTGTACAGTTTCATACTTTGAGCTCGATCAGCAAGATTTTGTTTTTCAGGTATTGAGGAGGGGTAGATGGGGGCTCTGGGTGCCTTGG